>OZ007497.1:121968634-122029088 GCA_963931805.1 Microdon myrmicae
AGAAATACAAAGAGCTGAAAAAAGACTTCACAGACAAAAGAAAAGTGCCTGAGAAAAAAATGTTGTCTGTGAAATAGAGAAAAGCAGAGAGCGAGGTCCGCACCAGGCGCGGAGGTTCTACCAAATAATTGGCAGTATGACGCGGTACACACCACGTTGCACTTACTGCAGGATAAAGAGGTCATTAGTCTTTTCATGCAAACTAAGAGAGCCTGCGTAGTGCCTGAAAACCAGCTCGCGACCAAGGCGATTTTCACATTGTACCTTGAGCCGGCATTGAAGGCCTGTTCGACGTTCTTGTAGAATCCCCCTTTTTCGTCGTCAGGGGACTTCTCTGTAGGTCGGTTTACGTTTATGAGGCTTATGTTCTTAAACTTGCCTCACACGAATTAAGGTGTTAGATGTTTCCCAACATTAAAACATCCCCAAAAATAAAACCAGATTGAAAGGTTTCTTTTTTTTATGTTTACTCTTTTTATTTTCACTAATGTAATGTTGTATTCTATTTTATTTTATTGCATTTTCCGACATACATTTGACTTCGTTTTTTATCTTAAACTATTACATAAAGAAAACACTTAGCACAGAAACATTTGTGAGTAATAGAGTCAATGTAGCTTATTAAGCACTTAGTGTCATGTTCTAATACAACTGATGTAATCTCCTTTTCTTTTTATGTAGGATTACGTCTTTTTTTGAAAACGGCATCGTGCTTCATATAATAGCGATTATGGACACAAAGATATTCAGATACACAGACAATAAACAGTTAAAAACAATTATTCCATCAAATAAACAATCACTTCGCTCTTTAAACAAAGATCTACTTTATTTTCGGTCCACTCCTCCATTTGTCGACTGACTTCTATTCTATTTTTACCCCTTGTTGTTACCTTGGGGTCAACACCTGCCGATGACGACAATGCAAATTCTCCATCGAGCCAATTTCCGCTTTGCTTTGCTTTACGTTGAATTGCAACATCAGCCGACATGCATCCATCGGTTTGCGTCACAATTCAACTTCCGCAATTTGCAAGGTGACCCAATAAATTTTATGTGCAAATACATTTTTTTTTCACTTTAATAATTGTGCCGAAATGTGGGGCGAATTAATTGCATTATCGTTCCGTAAGTTATATGGGTTCAGAATCTATTGGAGGTTTTCGGTTTAAGTGTATCAATGACATATGGTCGACATGTTTATTTAGGTCGCCATTGATGTGCTTAACACACGCGAAGAGTGCATAGCCTTTCGTCTATTGCATTAAAGCCGATAATGACAGGCTTCCGTTTTTGGCTGACTAGAAAGCCTACCCCTACCACATGGCGTTTTGCATGACAGCTGTAATAAATGTCATACTCTTTTCCTTGAATAACACCACTCCCCGTCCATCTTATTTCTTGTAATGCTGTTATGTGCTGTACTGTGCAGCTCGAGCTCTGTATAGTGAGCAGACATTCCATGAGAAAACTGTCAAATAATATAGCCATTAATTCTATTATGCAATATATAAATTTTGATGTGAATTAATTTCTCCTTTGCTTCACTTTTATTTTTTATTTGATTTTTGATCTATTTTGATTGTGTAACTTTATTTTCAATTGTACCAATCCTTCGATAGCTTTACGACAAATATCACAATTATCTATTATTTTTTAATCTTCACATTTCAATTTTTATTTACCTGGTGTTGGCGATGCATCACGTCGACACGAATTCCCAGGAAAGGCAAGGCAAGCGCCAGCACACAAGTTCATGGGAAACAACCATCAGCGGCGCACCGATTCCAGGAAGCTACTAAGGAGAACAGCACCCTGGAAACGAGCCAACGTGAGGACGGCTGCGGGCCTATATAAGGCGATCACATCGGCAGAGCACCTGGAGATACATACACACACCGACCAAAGCGCAGATTATCAGACGCCGAATATGTGATCTGCGTTTACTACCGCACTCAAGGCCTGACAGTCTTGTATGAGTTCTTTCCCACCATCCCTCTATCCAAGTAGTTAGAGAACATTTGAACCTCCCTTTCTTTTTCAGATATCTCGAGACCGAGCCCAAAATTCGCACGGATGTGGGTGATTCTGGTTATCGCAAGATAGACAGAAGCCAGAGACAAGATGAAGGACACTTCTGTCCTTCTTTCGCTAAAGTCGGCCTCTCGTCCCCATATTTTTTTTTTTTTTTTTTTTTTTAAGAAGACCAGGAGTTGCTAAGGGAGCTCCGAGGAGTTGCCATGGGAGTGCAAAGAGACGACAGAGTAATAAAGATTAAGCAATTGTAGCAGCGGTGTTTTATTTGGAGAATACAAGAATCGTGTTGGGCAAGATAATACGAGGATTGCCTCTTATGTTTCGGGATTTGGCAACCCTAGCGTTGCAATCCGGCAATTGACAGCTCTGTCGTAAAGTTGGACATTTTTGAGGTTATACGCACTCAGAACGTTTTGACATACGAGCGCTATTTGTGTTGTTTACATTCATCTCGGCCCAAAAATGGAATTAAATCTGTCTGCGTGTTTCAAGATGAGCCAAATCCAACAAAAGTTGTTCAAAATGCATGTGTTGGAGATACCCCAATCAGAGTGGCAAAAGTGCTTCGACAATTGGTTCAAACGCATGCAAAAGTGTATAGATCTTCATGGGGAATATTTTAAAAAACAATAAAGTGATTTTCGATGATCAATATTTGTTTTTGTTCTCTAATCCCGAAATATAAAAGGCAACCGCCTTTCGTCCAGAGCAGGCTCCGACACTAGAATTACGGTACGCTAACCAAATAAATCGTTTGTCCGGCCAGCGCCGGAATACAGTCAACGCTGAGAGAAGGGAGCTGAGACGTCACCGAAGAAGGCACCGTACCCCAGAGCAGTAACAGCCCGCCCATTTTATTTTTAACACTGATGGATCAGGTGAGGATTATTAAAGTGCGAACACTGTGCTTTTACTGACATGAATTCAATAAAACAAATTACTTGCATTTAAGAAGCTTAACATATACTTTATTATTTTCATAGATATAATTTTATATATACATTTAAATCCTTATTGTCACATATTCAATATATTTTCTAAAGCACATTAGTTTGTGGAAGACTTTATGAATGGTCCTCGATATTAGTTACACTATTTTTTAGAGCTAGATCAAACTAGCATTCTAATGTACAATTAAATATCTAATTTAGTGTATAACATTTAAAAATGAATGGTGGAAGTGCGCATAATAAAAACTTTCCAAAACTTTTGTGCATGATATAATTAAGTATAGAGTACATAATGTGTAGAGTTTTTTTGGGGAAAAACCAGTATATGCTACCAGTGACATTTAAATATATAACAAAATACAATTTATTAATCTTTAACATGAATTTATATTTAAATTTCAAGGAAATGCTTAAAGAACAAAAAATGTGTAAAAGTCATATTAAAAAAGAAGCTATATGTCGTCACCTTAAAATGAGTCTTTTTAGTTTCAATTATTGTTTATTTTATTACAAGTGTCAGTAGGTATATTTTTTATTAAACCTATATATAAAAGTCTTTTAAAACATGGTGAGATTTAAACATATTAGAACAAACTAATCAAAATTGAATTTACAGTGATTTTGGACACACCTTTGACATGTTTCGGTCATGCGAAGTAATCATATATTCTGTAGAAGCGACTGGGCTATTGGAAGCTCGGACCATTGTTTTATATCTAATATTTATGAAATCTTAACCCTTAAGTTAATAATCAACTTAACCGACGTTGTTTAGCACCCATTTACTGTAATTCCAAATTTTTAATATTTTAGTAAAAGAAAGTGTTTTTAAAATTCTTTTTCTTTAAATATACATTGTTATTGAGAGCCTAACTAAGTTTAAGAAGACAAAAGGCTGTAGAAATGTAAATGACATCACAAACTAGTATGGGTCACCCCAGGTAGGCGAAGCAAATTCTTTGTTCGGAGTAGAGTAGCCGCTCTCTAAGCCAAGGGGAATGTCACGGCTATTGTTTGCTACAGCAAGTTAAAGGTAGATACATTTCAGAAAGATTTGAGATCCCGCTCGATTCAGACGTGTTTGTAAATTCTAAGTGAAGTGAAAAAAATGGAAGAAGTATCCAGAGCTAAATTTGCTAGGTAAATGAAGGAATGGAGATAACAAAACCTGAGGATATCCATTTACTGCTTCGGGATTACCATGATCCTCCTTTGGGCGGACGCCAAGGAGTGATAAAAACCTATAACAAAATTCGTAGGAACTTTAGGTAGAAGAACATGATGCGCAACATTAAACTCTACATTAAGAAATGTTAGGAATGTCAAACCATGAAATCTTCCCCAAACCTACGGATGCCCATGGTAATCACCGACATTGCAAAGAGGCCCTTCGACAAGGTATATTCAGATATAGTCGGGCCTCTTGATCGAACTCCAGTAGGCAATACCTATATACTAACTTTTCAAGACAATCTGTCTAAATATATAGATTGCCAGTTGCTGCAAAGCAACTGGTCACCGATCAGGGAAGCAACTTCCTAAGCAGCTTGTTTAAAAACGTGTGCAAGCTGCTCCGTATCAAGAAGCTTCAAACCTCAGCGTACCATCCACAGTCGCGCTTTGGAAAGAGCCCATCGACCACTCGTAGAGTACCTACGCAGTATTGTGGATGGAAATTCCCAATCATGGGATCAATACCTGAGGACGGCAACATTCGTGTACAACACGAACGTACACGAAGGTACCAATCTTACGCTGATGGATTGTCTCTTTGGTTTCACCCCGGAGGTACCGTCTAATATCAAGCGACCTCCGGAACCGGTGTACAACCAGAAGAGCTACAATAAGCTATTAAAGTAAAAACTCCAGCGTACGTACGAAATAGCGAGGCGTAACCTATTGATTTCCAAGAGGAAATCCAAAAGGTACTATGTGCGTACAGTACGCCCTTTCACGTGGGCGATAAGGTTCTGATACGGAATGCGCAGAAACAAGGGAGGTTAGCTCCCATATGGAGGGGTCCCTACCATGTAGTGGCAATACAGGGCCTAGTAAACGTGGTCCTGAAAATGGGTAAGAAAAGTGTGGTGGTGCACAACAACATGAAGCCCTATTTCGACTAGAGGGAACGACCCTAGATTGGTGCTATGTTAGGTTCTGTAATTACATCAGTGGGAACCAGAACTGATTAAATAGTGAAACAAGAAATAACATTTCTATGCCAAAATGGTAACCACCAACACAATAGTCAGGACATACGAAGCACATATGCCAGTAAAAAGCAAAATATATATATATAATAAATAGTAAGTGTCAAACAACACAAAATTTAGCATTGTAAATACATAAATTAAATATTAAAGAAATATTATTAAATATTATTAAAACTTAAAATGTAAAATAAAAACAAAACAAAAATATGTGCAATATTTGTAAATGTTTTAAAAATAATTTTGTGTAATTTTGAAATAAGTTAAGATTTAATTCTTAACAAATAAAATAATACAGTAATTTATTTTTCAGAATGAGTGCAGCAGGCTAAAGTGACTTATTTGAAAACAATGTTCGATGATGACGATTGTGATTCAAGCGGACCATCTGATAGTGAGGACGAAGACTGTGTTTGAAGTCCACTTCAAACTTCCAGTTTCAGATAACGATTCAGTAAATGGAGAATCAGAAAATTCTGAAGATAGAGAGGAAAACGTTCACAAGCACACAGAAGAACAGCAAGACGTTGAGTCCCACAGTAGTGAGAGTGGAGAAGACGATGAAGTAGAAACTGCAGACCCGGAAGGTAGCGTGGAATGGCCATGACGGAGACAAAATTATAATTCACAATCACATCGTGACAATGGAGACAAACTGAATTTTGGTTGGTCCTATAATTCACAATCAATCAGAGCAGTACAGTCGTGAAAATGAGAACACTGTTTGTTAGATGGACAATTCATGATTCGTGAGAGGTTGTCAGGCCAAATTAGTAGTTAGATGAATAAATAAAGTAGATACTTGTATACCAAAAGAATATTCTTTTGTGGGGGTGGTTTAGTCTGTGCCCCGGCACACGACGCGGGACTCCCTAAACTCCCACTACTTCACAACTGGGGTCCTCTGGAATTACCTACAACGGCGACGTCGCCTCAAGCGGAAAGAGAATTGAAACACTTTGATTTTCTGATTGAATAATGTTCTTTTTTATTTATAATCATAGAGGCTCACTTGTTCGTCTAAACGAACTAAAGATAAATTAGCGCTCTTAACTGTGTTTGTTCTAAGTTGAAATTAATGTATGTAGTAACGTTCTTTTACTCGTGATACAATTGCTCTCGACTCCTAACTCGCGCTTCAACGATTGGCTTATAACCCACTTGATGGATGAGTATCGACCCTTTTCGTATTGGTAGTTTAATCACGACCCCCCGTGCGTGCGCGTTGATGGCTATTTCTCGGCTGACTAAAAAGGGGCAAGAATCCATTCATGGTGTCGTGGCAGTGGGGTCATAGCTAAGTAAGCTCACTGCCACTTACCAGGAACATGAAGAAGGGTTGCTATGCTTGCATAGAGAATTTGTTTCAGTGAATTCCTGCCGTACAGGCTGAGTTAGATTCCTCGGTTGCTATGTATATTGAGAAATCGGTTTCGGAGGCATAACCAAGTATGGGTTGTCGGATAGACAAAACAACATGGGCCCTGATCGTTGCGATGTATGTTTTGTGGAAGTGCAACGCATCGTGCTGGTGACTTACCAATAAGGAGAATTGGTATTGTTTCAATTGGTTTAGGTAGGATGGGAGGCTGGAATGGTTTTTGGGAAAAATAAATGCTGCTTGGGTGCAAGCGAGGAAATGGTTTAAGTAGAATGGGAACTGAAATGGTTTTTGGGAAGAGTAAATGCTGCTTGGTTGCAAGCGGGAAAAATAGTTTAAGTAGTAAGTGAGCCGGAATGGTTTTCGGGGAAAACTAGATGCGTTTTGGTGTAGATGAGGCAGATGATTTAAAATGTAATCTGTTGCAGGATTTGGGGTATATTCTCTTGTACGTTTTAAAAATGCATTCTATAACAGATTGGGAAATATATGCCATTGCAGATTGGGAGATGAATTATTGCAAGTTTGGGAATGTATGCTATTGCAGATTTGGGAATGGATGCTGTTGTAGATTGGGAAGTGTATTCTTTGCAAGTTTGGGAATGTATGCTATTGCAGATTTGGGGATGGGCGCTGTTGCGGATTGGGAAGTGTATTCTTTGCAAGTTTTGAATGGGGGAGTTGGGTTAAGGTGACGCGCTGTTAGCGGTCCAAATTGGTTGGAATTGTGGGTTGGTTCTCCATGTGATATAGAGAACCCCCACACTTTTATTTAGAGAAAAGTGTAAAATGTTTACCATACTCAAGTATTCCAAAGGAAAAATTTTAGCTGACAAACAATAGCATTTCCCCGAAATGTTTATATTAGAATAAAACTTCGTCAAAACAATTTAGGTAAAGATATTTATGAAAATTATAATTCACAATCACATCGTGACAATGAAGACAAGCTGAATTTTGGTTGGTCCTATAATTCGCAGTGAATCAGAGCAGTACAGTCGTGAAAATGAGAACACAGTTGGTAAGATGGGCAATTCATGATTCGTGAGTGGTTGTCAGCCCGAATTAGTAGTTAGATGAATAAATAAATTCGATACTTCTATACTACATTGTGAATATTCTTTTATACCACATTAAGATGAATAAATAAAGTGAATATTCTTATACCACATTGTGAATATTTCATGTATACCACATTTGGGGGCTCAAGCGGGATCAACACGGGTCTAAAGGAATAAAGATGACAGTCGGGATAAAGACGGATTTGAAGGGAAATTGATGACAACCGGGTTCCGAAGGAACAATCGGGATCTGAAGGTATAAAGACGACAATAGGGATCCGAAGGAATAAAGACGACAATCGGAATCTGAAGGAATAAAGACTATACCACATCTGGATTTTAATGAGTTTGTGGGGTAAGAGTTTTGTGCCAAACACGGACACACGGTTCACTCCTACCCCCACCCGACTGTCACTAATTGTTCCGACACGTATCAAAGGAAACGCCAACACAGGACAAGTAAAAATAGAAAACACACCATTTCTTTGTTTAGTTTTATTTAATTTTAAGGAAAAACACTATTATTGGAATAACTTGTTTGAATCCATGGATTATTGTTCCGTTTCATTTTCTTATAGGATACTAGCATTTTACGGTAGCACTGCGTGAAAGTTACAATGTGAAGTCAATAAAAACACGATCTTCGCAGGCTGCAGCAAATATAATATTCGACATGGCGGTAGCAAACACTACACTGTAGGTAATCGACTTTTTACTTTTTTAGCGCGCTTACTCGACTCGCGGGGTATTCGCGTCTCCGTGTGCACCGGCGGAGAGCGGGAGCGACAAGGATCATGGCGGCGGCGGATGGAAATGGACTCACCGAGGATAGAACTCCGACATGAATTCCATCCTAGGTTAGGGTTAAGAACAGAAGAAGAGAGAGAAAAACTTTTCTCTTAAGGGTGCGGCCGCCAAGTAAATGCACTCTTTCAGTGCAATGGTATGCGCGTGTGACCGTACAGATCGATGTTATTTACACGTGCTCGAAAGCAGTGGAACAACGAAACAGGCAAGAGGCAAAGACAAAGGAGATTTATGATCCGCAGCTATCATAGACGGCAGTTCATCGGAGAAATGTGGTAAAAGCAAATAAGGGCATCATACAGACATGGATGAGTGGTGCGGATGCGTAAGTAAATGTATCGCCATTAGGAAGAAGTGCTAATGGTTTTCCTATTTACACAATGGGAAATTTGTATCGCTGGTGATGCTAAAGGGATCGAATTGTATACATGATTACATGCGAAGGAATTCGTTCTATGACTCTTGGGTAAGATGAGAGTATTTGCTTTTGTCCGATGGTCAAAGAGCTGCCGCGGCCGTGGAAATGCCAGGGACATGTGGTATGCACATGTACGGCGGAATTGCATTGGTGGAACAAGGGTGCCTAATGGTCGGGAATCTATGGTGCATATGCACGTTAAAGAATTGTTTTTAGGAATTTCAGATAATGCGTTGTATGCATCAAATGTCCTTGGAGAAGGAAATGTTTTCAGATGCAAATGCATTGGCGGGAAACAATGGGAGTTGTGGAATTCCTAAAACGGTAATGAAGAATTCTTACAGAGAATTGTATGCGAAGAGATGCATGATGGTAAGTTTTCTTTTACAGAAGCTTTGAAATAAATAAATTCGGTAAGCTTGATGCGTGCAGCATTTACAGGTGCTAATGCAATTGCATTAGCGAAGTTAAGAGATTGAATGAACATGTTCAAGTTATGGAGATGGTACAGCAAGTGTTATAGATGGACAATTCGTTTCGTTTAAGTAGCTTTTTCTTCGTTTCAGGTGAATTACTTTTTTAGGGCCGTGAATTTAGTTCTCTAAATCGGAAGCTGGATCAGTGATTTTTGTGGTGTGCCGATCGAAGTTAATCGTGTTTGCGGTTCGATTGGTGACTTTCAGTATCAAGAAACCCAACGAGAAAATGTACTCAGAGTTGGAACCGCATGGCTTAAATACGATGTATACATATGCCCCATCACTTCAGACCGATACGAATCAAGAGATCCCAACTGCGATCTAAAGGAATAAATGCGACAAGCAGGATCTGGAGGAATAAAGACGACAACCGCGATCCGATGGAATTGTGGTAGTTTATCACGGTGCGTCAGCACGGACGCGGGTTATGCGTAATACACCACTGATGGTCCTCCCAGGAAACTCTTCACCAAACGAGGAAAGTCACTGCTTCGCGGGGAAAGTAATTAAAACGCGTGGAACACTTGATGTTAAAGCTAACTTTATTTAATTCACTGCAACGATGACCTGGGACAACTGTTTTTTTCTGGTTGATGATTCTTATTGCAAAACAAAATGAACTTCCTTTAATGGAAAAATCTTGATTCACAATTTGATTTTAAAAGAACTTGAATCTTGTACACTGTTCACCAAAAGAGGAAAGTCACTGCTTCGCAGGGAAAGTAATGAAAACTCATGGAACACTTGATGTTAAAGTTAACTTTATTTAATTCACTGCAACAACGATCTGGAACAACTGTTTTTTTGGTTGATGATTTTTATTACAAAAGTAAAATGAACTTCCTTTAACGGAAAATCTCGATTCACAATTTAATTTTAAAAAAACTTGAGTTTGTACAACTGTAGTTCGAATGGATTGTTCAACTCGACTTTTTCTCACGGTGACTCGGACACCTCTCGCGACATCAAAAGTTAACTTAAACTCTGTCCGTTATAAGTACTCTGTTCCGACAGGCTAGAATGTGAGTGTACTCCTGGGACTATGAGATCTGACTAATTGGAAATCATCCAAGAAAAGGGAACCTCAAAGAGACTGAAAAAGAGGCGGAGTTACACGATTAACTCGAGGTAGTTAATCGTGATTGGACCGGGTGTGATAGGCATACATTACGCATGTGTGCGTATGCCATGCATACGATCGTTCAGCGACCGTGGATGGCGGGCAACATCGCTAGTGCATTTTCTAGGAATGTAAATAATAGCATCTGGGGTGTGAAAGACCCAAACCGATGATTTGGTCATCCTAATGGAAGGCCATAAATCATCATTTCTGTTGCCGATGATTAAACATTGCAACGAACATAGGGTGCAGCCATTGCCAGATGTTGTAAGTAAACATTTTCTGGCTGCTGGTGATCGTTGTTTGAATGTTATCTATGAACATGGGGAACGCTAATTGTGGTGCCAGCGATTGCTGGTAAACAGGGACATGTTTGATTTGCGTCAACAGAAACCTTGTCGGCGGTAGTAAATCGATAGGGGCAATAGCCGTATGCATGTTATGCAGGGGGTAAACAAAAACAACGAGTCACAAGGAACTCTTGTTGATTGTTGTTTCCATAGCTTAAGGCTATGGAAACGAGATGCCCTGGCAGAATGTATGCCTAAAGATAAGATTTCAGATGCCATGGCAATGTGTTGATTTTGCCATGGACTTATGTTCTTTTCAGGAAATGATGTATGCCTCGGGGGTAAATTTTTGGTGCCACGGCAAGGTGATAAGCTTTGCCGCGGGCTCAATGTTTTTTAGGGAATATGGTTTGGCCGAGGGTGAGTTTTCGATGCCACGGCAAGGTGATAAGCTTTGCCGTGGGCTTAATGTTTTTTAGGGAATATGGTCTGGCCGAGGGTGAGTTTTCGATGCCACGGCAAGGTGATAAGCTTTGCCGTGGGCTTAATGTTTTCAGAGGTGATGCTGGAGAAAAAGGGGTTTGGAAGGAAATCCCCTACAGAATAGGTAAGCTGCCTAACATAAATTCAAAACGGTTATCCGATTGGTTAGCCGTATTAATTCCGGCGATTTGGCTGAGGGTAAATGCCGTAGCAAGGTTACGCAACCTTGCTGAAGTTCGACCGAGAGGTAAGTCGTTCGCCTGGAAAGGTGGGGATCGAGCGATGTATGGCTCTTCGGGCCCTGAAAAGCCCCACATCACTCCCTCCCCAGTGACGTAGTCACGAAACAGGTAAGGCAGGTTAGGGGGTGGTTAGTTGGTTATGGGCGCGCGTTTGAGCGCGAGTACGGGGAGGTTGTGCTGGTGGAGTAGGAGCGGTGTCGATAGATGGAGGTGATTCTGGAGCGGAAGCTTCCAGAAAACAGGGCTTAAGCCTTTCGACGCTGACCGTGGATCGCTTGCCTCTAATGTCGATCTCGAAGACGCGGTCACTGATGCGGCGGAAGACTTTGAATGGGCCATCATAAGGTGGGTCGAGGGGTTTTTTGACCTTATCCACCCTGACAAAGACGTGCGTGCAGCTGTGCAGTTCAGGGTGGACGAAAAGTTTTTTGGAGCCGTGCCTGGTTACAGGGGTTGCCCTAACCTTACGTAGCAGGTCACGGAGATGTCCCAATTCACGAAGTTGGTCACGCGGTGTTTCGCCATTCAGGAAAAGTTCTCCTGGAAGAAGGAGGTTGGTACCATAGGTAAGCTCTGCTGCCGAAGCACCCAGGTCCTCCTTAATGCTTGTCCTCAGGCCGAGGAGGACGGTTGGAAGGGCGTCAAACCATTGTGTGTCATTATGACACATGAGTGAGGCTTTAAGAGATCTGTGCCAGCGCTCTATCATCCCATTTGATTGCGGGTGGTAGGCGGTGGTACGACTTCTTTGGCAGCCGAGAAGATTTGTTAGCTGCCTAAAAATTGTCGCCTCAAATTGTGGACCTCGGTCCGAAGTTATGGTGGTTGGTACACCGAAACGTGTGACCCAAGTTGAATAAAAGGCCTTGGCGACTGATTCGGCAGTAACTGCCCGGAGAGGTGTCGCCTCTGGCCATCGCGTGCAGCGATCCATCATGGTGAGGATATAAGAAAATCCTCTTGATGGAGTAAGCGGTCCCACTATGTCTATGTGGACATGGGCGAAGCGTGCCGTGGGAAGCTTGAATTGCGCTGGCTCCAGTACATTATGTCGCGCTACTTTGCAGCGCTGGCACTGGAGACAAGCACGGGCCCAACCGGTGAGGTCTTTGTTCATCCGGGGCCAAATAAATTTGCGACGGACAGCAGCGGCTGTTGCTCGGCCGCTGGGGTGGGCAGGGTTGTGGTAAACCTGGAACACGCCCTTACGAAGTTTCTCGGGAATGTAAGGTCTAGCGGTTCCAGTGGAGACATCACACCAGATTTCGCCCAAAGGGTCGCGAAGGGTAATTTTCTTGAGCTCTAGTGCCGTATCGGCAGTTAGGAGGGACTTGAGCTGTTCGTCCTCCTCTTGAGCTAGGGCAAGGTCAGTGTTATTCAAGGCGGTACGCAAATGAATCGTATCGATTCGAGAAAGGGCGTCCGCCGTGACATTTTGTTTACCGGAGATATGCCTTATCTCCGTGGAATATTGCCCAATGAGGTCTAATTGACGCTCTTGTCGGGGGGAGGCATTTCCCGACTTCTTCCGGAACGCATAGACCAATGGCTTATGGTCTGTTAAGATGGAGAGTGAGCGACCTTCTATCATGTGACGGAAGTACTTAACAGCGCTGTAGATCGCGAGCAATTCACGGTCGTAGGCGCTGTAACGTCGCTCAGTGGGACTCAGCTTCCTTGAAAAGAAACCAAGTGGTTCCGGGCGGCCTTCAATGTCCTGTTCAAGGACGGCTCCGATTGCGGTATCCGATGCGTCGCATTGGATAGAAAGTGCCGCTCCCTCGAGAGGGTATCGGAGTAAGGTGGCATTTGCCAATTGTTCTTTGGACAGTTGGAATGCTCGATCTGAGACTTCTGTCCAATTAATGGGGCGCTTATCATTGCGCTTAGCTCCTTTCAAAAATTCATTTAAGGGAGCTTGAATCTGAGCGGCATTCTTCAGGGTTGGGCGGTAAAAGTTAAGCATGCCCAAAAATCGACGCAGCTCACTTACGTTAGTAGGCCTGGGATACTTCATGAGGGCCTCCACGCGGTCTGGTAGTGGGCGAATGCCCTGGTTGTCAACGACATAACCCAGATAGGTGATTTGCTCCTTGGCGTATTGACACTTATCTGGGTTGATGACAAGACCGAATTCACGGAGGCGCTCTAGGACCTGACGTAAGTGGCGTTTGTGTTCGGCGAGGTCTTTGGAGGCGATGAGGATGTCATCAAGGTATGCATGGCAGCAATTAAGACCTCGTAAAGCCGTGTCGATATACCGCTGGAATGTCTGTGCGGCATTCCTGAGGCCGAAAGTCATCACTTTGAACTCGAAGAGTCCGAAAGGTGTAATGACTGCGGTCTTGGGGATGTCTTCAGGTGCCACCGGAATTTGGTGGTATGCCCTGGTGAGATCCAGGGTTGTGAAGACATTGCACCCTCGTAACTTGTACGAAAAATCGTAGAGGTGTGCAATTGGGTATCTGTCCGGGACAGTTGCTGCGTTCAACAGCCTATAATCGCCACATGGGCGCCACTCACCAGAACGTTTCTTCACTAAGTGGAGTGGGCTTGCCCAGGGACTGTCCGACGGTTGGCAGATACCTAGTTCGATCATATGCTCGAACTCCGCGCGCGCCGCACGTAATTTTTCCGGAGCCAGTCGACGTGGACGCTGGCTCACAGGGGGACCACGTGTTTCTATATGATGAAACACCGTGGCTTTATGTCGACGCTGGTTAGGTAGAGGAATTGTTGTGCTCACAAATTCCTGTACCATAACCTGGAATGGGTCTAAGCACTCTGTGGCCCCTGAAGTTGCCGCTGGTGATGCCGTCATGGGCAAGGGGGGTGCGGTTGGAGCCACAAGTCTGTTATGGGTCGAATCGACCAACAGATTATGTGCGCCTAATAGGTCGGAACCTATCAGGGGTTCGTTTACGTCCGCAATGACGAAACGCCAAGTGATCGGACGACAAAGACCCAATTGTAGTGTCAGCTTTTTACGTCCGTACGTAAGTATCGGCGTATTATTTGCAGCTGACAATTTAAGTGCGGCCGGCACACGGTTACGCGGAGCAAACGATCGCGGGAGGACTGAAATATCGGCGCCGGTATCGACAGTAAAAGCGATATTCAGTTTCGAGTCCCGGGTGGTTAAGCGACTTATCGTAGGGGTGCCGGCCGATTGCGCGAGGGTGTCGGTCGGCAAAATCAGTTTAAAGAGCGCCACTGGTTGGTGGAAGGTTGCGTCCAACCACAAGGCGCTTTGCAATTGAATGCGCGATCACCATATCGCTGGTGATTGGCGCACCAAGGCAGAGTAACGGCATTATCAGGTATGTTCTGCGTATTACCATTGCCGTTACGGGGAGGTCGAGCCGGAGCTCGCTGGGAATTGGCCCGGTGAGGGCCGTTTTGAGAGGAATTGGCTCTCTGTGGGGCATTTTGAGGGAAATAGGCCCTCTGAGGGGCATTTTGGGGGAAATAGGCCCTCTGAGGGGCATTTTGGGAGAAATTCTGCCGATTGGGAGGACGGCTCGGCATGGCACGATTCTGGGCGCTTCGAGGATTGTTCCTCACCTCTGCCCGCAATTGAGTTATCTCGCGGAGGAGTGAGGTTTGGAGCGCCCGGAGGTCAGCAGGAGTTAGTTGTGTGGGCGAATTTCTTTGGTTAGGGTTGGGGCCTGCCACTGGATTCCCCTGAGGGAAATTGGTTGAGGCGGGCCCTCTAAAAGGTAATTGGGTTTTAGGAGGATTGGGAGTTGAGACCAATTGATGGGCTGTAAAAGGTAGACGAGGGTGCCGTGTAGGCTGGGCGGCGTGTTGAGAAACCGCCGCTACCTGGTACGCAGGAGGCTCAGAATACTGATCTGAACTTTCCATAATTGCGTCCGCGATTTTGGATAAATAGCCCAAACTCTGATTGGGTTGGGCTATAAGTGCCGAACGGGCATGCTGGGGAAGACACCTCAAAAAGTGAGGCCTTATTAGGTCGTCCCCAATCCTGGTCCCCGCTATAGAGCGTAAATGGGTCAGGAAAAGAGATGGTCTCATCCCGGATAAGTTGGTTACAGCGGCCAAACGTTGTTGCCGCACACTTCCAGGTTCGTCCAAAGCTTCAAGCAGGGCATCACGCATGTTGCTATATGGGGTGCGGCCGGCCGACTTTATTATGTGTGCAACATGCGGTCGCTGAGTGCGGTCAAGCACTTTCAACAGCTCAACTGCGCGAAGTTGTTCGTCGTGCAAGGCTGAGGCCTGGAAGATGCGGTCTGCCACTGCAAACCAAAGGTCCGGGTCCTCCTCATCGAAGGGGGGAAGTCCTATATTAGGGTGACGAGTCCCATTCCCGAGGCTGGAAGCATCGTGGAATTCTTGGGACTCTGAAGGTCTTTGGGGTTGTTGTGAGGTGCCGGCACCAGTTGTGGGCATTAAAATGCCGGAATTTGTCAAAGGGCCGATACCAGGGGCGTTGGAAGAGGTTGGGAGAGCGTTAGAAGATTGGGGTCGGTTCACGACGCTGGGGGCAACGGGTGGTGCCAGAGGAGTAGATTGTCCGGGCAAGTCTAAGTCAGCATCGACTTGCTCAGTGGGGAAATCGACGCTGGAGGCGTCGTGAAATTCAAGAGGCTCGGATTGTTCCAGAGCCTTTTTGGCCATGGTGTTCCTCGTGTTGACCATTATGGGTCGTGACGCGAAACTGAATTAAAAGGCGTAAGAGGACGCGCAGAAAGGTGAAGGGAGGCCGATGGGTCACAAGAGGACGCGAGGAGTTGGGGAAAGGTCGCCAAGGGATGGTGCGAATTTAAGAGGGTCGAGTAACGCGTATTGTCGGTTGAAGATGTTGTCGCTGGGGAAAGTGGGGGTTGGACAGAGTCAAATGGCACCTAAGGTAGTCGCTGAGCGTCGAGTGTAGTTGTTAACACGGACGTGCAGGGTTGGAGTATTGCCTACCCGAACTTCAAAATTAATGCTTGTCAATATGGATAATTACAACCACGATTAAAATTCCAAAAGGGAAGGAAAACAAGAATTCAATGTGTGCCGGAGTGTGTGTAACAGTGTTGTCGAAAAGTGGTGAAAAGAAGGCGATTGTGAGCTTCGGAGCCAAGAGAGAACCGTATAATGTCGAGTGGCGTTGCTTAATGTCGCGAATGTTAGTGAAAAAGAGACGAGAGTGTCGAAAAGGAGTCGTGTGTAGTCGAAAATTTTCGTGTGAATCTGTACCCAAAAGGGGTTTACAATAATTATTTTTTTGATCGTATAAATTTTAGGTATTTATTATAAGAGTATTTCTTATTTTTGTTTTTGATTTTTTGGTTTTTAAGGCTTTTATTGTTTTTCTGCTTTATCTTGTTTTCGATGTTAATAAAAAGTAAAGGTTATGTGTATAACAGAGAAGAACATAATGTGGGGTAATTGGGATATAAAGTAGTTATTCGATTAAGTTTGTTTAAACGGAAATTTCTTATGTTGATACGTCTATCGGTGTGGTTAAAATAAATTTAATACTATTCTGAAAGGGTTTACTCTTGTTCGTATCCTTATAGTATATATTTTTGTCCGTCTTTCATTTGGCGGACAGCAGAGAACAATGAGAAACAATTGTCTTTTTAATTAATTTAGGAATAGGTGCTTCTTCCTTGGTGATTTTTATCTTATTTCACTTGAATTTCGTTTTCCGGAGCTCTGAAGGAGCTTGCAAAATTTTCTCTAGTCGCTATTGGGTGTTTACAGTGATTGTGCCCAGAAGGGGCTTACGATAGGCAACAACGCAAATACCAATTCCTGAATAACTAACTGTTATGGAATGTAATTGATTAATATATTTTTAATATATTTTGTATGTCTCTTTTCTAGTATGAATATTAAATTGCTTCGTGATATGGGTTAGGTCACCATTAATTTTTAATTGAAAAGTGGTTATAGAGATAGTACTATTGTTGTTGAACGTTTAGGCGCTGCTAAATACCCTGAAGGGGCTTACAATGATAGGTGCCTTTATTGTTTTGTTTTCTTAAAAGTATAAAATTTTTCTGCTTCAACACACGCTATTTTGACACGATTAATTGAGTTAATAGCGATAAATATTTAAAAAATTGTATTTTGATATTTTGACGGTAAATGTTTGTTCGTTAATTGTCAACCCTTCTCTTAATCTTTTATTATTTAAGTAGGTGACGGTTGTCTAGACAATTTGTTCTCAGGAGTGATTTATGATTGCAAGTGTGTTATTATTTATTTTAGTTCAGTTACCGTATTTGGTTGTATATTGTAATTTAATCTTATTTTACAGTAAAACGCTATAACGAATTAAATGATAACTTTATATTTATTTGTTATATAATGGATAAATTACTAGAAGAATTTATGTTTCAATATTCAAAATTTTCCGATTCTATTGATTTATTTATAGGAGCTAGCTTGCCAGACTAACAAACTTTTTGCCTTACGCAAGGAGTTCAACATTTAGGTTTATTTGCTACGCACTTAATTTAGTTGGACACTGTTGCCCCAATAAAGCAAATAACTGAGTGAAAGACTTACGAAAAGGAAGGATTCCTGTTGATGGGTTGCGGCTGCTAATTGTAGTTGACGGTGTTGTGGTGGCTTGAGTCCCTGTCCTGAGCTGGAGCGATGGTTAGCTGCGTACTGTTGAGGTGGGGCTCTACTTGCCCTTACAAAGTTCTTATTTTGGTGTACACCAAGTCACAATTTGACTATTGTCGTTGAGACCCACTTTGACGCGAATGTTCGAAAAGAAAGGTGGCGTGTTATTCACCCTTAGGTCACCAATGTGGTAGTTTATCACGGTGCGTCAGCACGGACGCGGGTTATGCGTAATACACCACTGATGGTCCTCCCAGGAAACTCTTCACCAAACGAGGAAAGTCACTGCTTCGCGGGGAAAGTAATTAAAACGCGTGGAACACTTGATGTTAAAGCTAACTTTATTTAATTCACTGCAACGATGACCTGGGACAACTGTTTTTTTCTGGTTGATGATTCTTATTGCAAAACAAAATGAACTTCCTTTAATGGAAAAATCTTGATTCACAATTTGATTTTAAAAGAACTTGAATCTTGTACACTGTTCACCAAAAGAGGAAAGTCACTGCTTCGCAGGGAAAGTAATGAAAACTCATGGAACACTTGATGTTAAAGTTAACTTTATTTAATTCACTGCAACAACGATCTGGAACAACTGTTTTTTTGGTTGATGATTTTTATTACAAAAGTAAAATGAACTTCCTTTAACGGAAAATCTCGATTCACAATTTAATTTTAAAAAAACTTGAGTTTGTACAACTGTAGTTCGAATGGATTGTTCAACTCGACTTTTTCTCACGGTGACTCGGACACCTCTCGCGACATCAAAAGTTAACTTAAACTCTGTCCGTTATAAGTACTCTGTTCCGACAGGCTAGAATGTGAGTGTACTCCTGGGACTATGAGATCTGACTAATTGGAAATCATCCAAGAAAAGGGAACCTCAAAGAGACTGAAAAAGAGGCGGAGTTACACGATTAACTCGAGGTAGTTAATCGTGATTGGACCGGGTGTGATAGGCATACATTACGCATGTGTGCGTATGCCATGCATACGATCGTTCAGCGACCGTGGATGGCGGGCAACATCGCTAGTGCATTTTCTAGGAATGTAAATAATAGCATCTGGGGTGTGAAAGACCCAAACCGATGATTTGGTCATCCTAATGGAAGGCCATAAATCATCATTTCTGTTGCCGATGATTAAACATTGCAACGAACATAGGGTGCAGCCATTGCCAGATGTTGTAAGTAAACATTTTCTGGCTGCTGGTGATCGTTGTTTGAATGTTATCTATGAACATGGGGAACGCTAATTGTGGTGCCAGCGATTGCTGGTAAACAGGGACATGTTTGATTTGCGTCAACAGAAACCTTGTCGGCGGTAGTAAATCGATAGGGGCAATAGCCGTATGCATGTTATGCAGGGGGTAAACAAAAACAACGAGTCACAAGGAACTCTTGTTGATTGTTGTTTCCATAGCTTAAGGCTATGGAAACGAGATGCCCTGGCAGAATGTATGCCTAAAGATAAGATTTCAGATGCCATGGCAATGTGTTGATTTTGCCATGGACTTATGTTCTTTTCAGGAAATGATGTATGCCTCGGGGGTAAATTTTTGGTGCCACGGCAAGGTGATAAGCTTTGCCGCGGGCTCAATGTTTTTTAGGGAATATGGTTTGGCCGAGGGTGAGTTTTCGATGCCACGGCAAGGTGATAAGCTTTGCCGTGGGCTTAATGTTTTTTAGGGAATATGGTCTGGCCGAGGGTGAGTTTTCGATGCCACGGCAAGGTGATAAGCTTTGCCGTGGGCTTAATGTTTTCAGAGGTGATGCTGGAGAAAAAGGGGTTTGGAAGGAAATCCCCTACAGAATAGGTAAGCTGCCTAACATAAATTCAAAACGGTTATCCGATTGGTTAGCCGTATTAATTCCGGCGATTTGGCTGAGGGTAAATGCCGTAGCAAGGTTACGCAACCTTGCTGAAGTTCGACCGAGAGGTAAGTCGTTCGCCTGGAAAGGTGGGGATCGAGCGATGTATGGCTCTTCGGGCCCTGAAAAGCCCCACAGAATAAAGACGACAACCGGGATATGAAGGAATAAAGACGATGACAAAGGACAAATTAACCATGCCTGAAGCGAGCAATATCACAGTTAGTGAATTGCGCCAAAAGGCTAAAATGTATAGATTGGCCATCGGCGGTACGAAAGCCGAGATAATAGCCCGACAGGTGAAACAAGTTCCAACGAGCAATTGGATGAAAATCATCAACGTGGAGGATAACCTATATAACTAAGCAATGGATCGCAGTCAAGAATCTCAATCCAGTTCAACGCTAACAAATCGCAAAAGAGAACTGCATAAGGGCGAAATGGAACTAATGCAGCGTGAACTCGATGCTGCTACAGGACGTGAACTTAGCCGCGAACGAGTAGCGAACACAAGAGATGCTCAAAAGACGAAGCAAAATAGCCGCTTTATTTTCCCCGCCATCAAACATGAGCATTAAGATAATTTCTGAACTAGTAAGTGAGCTCGACGATACGTCTGATAATTTCCATCTGTGGGAATGGCAGATCAAGTTTATGAAGGAGACGTATGGGCTAAGGGATGACATGGCAAAAACGTTGGTCGGAATGAAACTCAGGAGGAAAGCGTTCGAGTGATTGAATTCAAAAGCCGAACATCTGGAAATTACCTTTTACGAGCTCATGAACAAGTTGGGTCAGATGTATCATCATCATCATCGGCACTACAACCGGGATCCGGTCTTGGCCTTATTTAACAAGTCTCTCCACCGGTATCCGGTCCTTATCCGAGACTTGTTAAATTGTCCATAATAATTTGTTTATCCGGGCAAGGTTATTAGGTCAGATGTATCACCCGAAGCAAATCAGGATTGACTCACGTAAAAAAATTGAGGCAGGAATATGGAGAAGAAACTTCCACTCAAAGAACGGAACAATTTACATCAATCCTAATGAGGATGCTGAAGAATTACCGGAGGTTTTACAGATCAGCCTGCTCGAAGAAGAGAATAGTGTTAAGACTGATCTTTCTCGCATTGGAGACGAGAACATGAGGGAAAAAATAATGACGTATATAGAGGATTACAGGTCCAATAAGATGTTGGAGACAACAGTAAGTATGAGACTCATATTAAAAGACAACGAACCAATGTATCAAAATGCCAGGCGGCATGCGCCCAACGAAAGGGTCACCAATCAAAGAGTGGAATGACAGAACAACGGGATCATTTGATCTCATAATCTGACTATGGCAACCCAATTATGTTAGTCAAGAAGAAAGAAGGAACACACCGGTTGTGCGTTGACTATCGACTTTTGAAAAAAAAAAAAATCGTCCGAGACAGATATCCCCTGCCGACAATCGAGGGCCAACTAGATAAACTGCAAGACGTAAAGATATTCAGTATACTAGGCTTGAAAAATGGTTTCTTCCACGTACCAGCCGATATCGAGAGTGTTAAATATACCGCATTTATTGTTCCATCCGGACAATTTGAGTTCCGGAGTGTCCCTTTTGGTCTGTGTAATTTATCATCAGTTTTCCAGCGATATGTAAATCCCATATTTCGAGACGCCATTCGGGACGGGCATGTCTTAACGTACATGGATGATCTGATTGTTTTTTCCAACAATTGCAAGGATGGGCTGAAAAGATTGAAAGACGTACTGGAGACAGCAAGGAAGGCTGGGCTGAGTATCAGCTGGAAGAAATTTTACTTTCTGACAAGGCGTGTTGAATTCTTGGGCCGCATCATCGAAGATGGAACCGTCCGGCCGACGGACCAGAAAACTGAAGCGGTTAGACCTTTTTCCGAGCCTAAGAATATTCGACAAGTGGAAGTTTTTTTGAGACTGATGGGATACTTCAGGAAATTCATTCCTGTCTACTCAAGAATTGCGCGACCTTTATTAAACCTTTTGCGAGCAGATGTCAAATTTAATTACTGAAGTCGTGCCTAAGCCAAAAACCAGTGCTTAATTTATATCGAATAGGAGCTGGGACGGAACTCCATACGGAGGCATCGAAGTATGGATACGGAGCCATCATCTTGCAACGCGACAAAAACGATGGGCTGCTGCATCCAATATACTTCGCTAGCGGTAAAGAAGTATTCAATTCAATTTTTAAGACGGCGGATGAGAAGTATTCGAGCTATGAGTTTGAAGTTTTGGCAGTTATCACTTCCGCGATTCCGAGTATATCTGTTGGGTAAACATTTCAAGATTCTAACCGATTGCAAAGCCTTTATAGTTTTATTTACTTATTTGTACATAATTCTATTCTTGCGGGAAGAGACACAAATGTGATTGGCGTTAGTGAGCCTTTACGCTGCTTATCCGAGGAGTGTTCAATAAAGATGACGCTACTGTCATTTTAGGCAAATAGGTTACTCCATTTTGTGATATGCAAATGAAAGCGGAAAGAGTTTGCCATATACATACCAAGTTTGGCGACGACATTTGGAGTTACATATAGATCATAAGGCGGATGCGGTACATCAGGAATGTTTATTTTTAAATGGAAACTAAACATTCAATTCAATAACATTATCTTTATTCCACACCCCAGGCAGGACTACGATTTTTTGAAAAGAATCGGATAGACCATTGAAGTCACTTATGGATGTGTATCTACCCAAGTTTGTATTTTTATTCAGAAGACGATATTTATAGATATGCTTACGAATATGAAGAAAAAGCTGATAAGCAATATCGTCTCATATGAACTTGGCTATGTCACGGTGTGAGTAAATTCGAGGCACTAAGTTGTATTATGGAAGGCTGAAATCGAGATATCGTCATCAATTGTGGTTTTCTCCTAATGGAAAGCGTGTGTGGTTTTTTAAAGGGCCATATACTGCAAGGGATAGTTGTAGTGCCGATGATGATGATGATACTGCAAGGGATTTTGTACTCCACTCTACTTGTGGTACGATATATTGGAAAACCCACAGAAATTACCCCTTCAGCCAGGAATGTTGCATTGGTTGACGCGAAACTCTCTTCCCATTGCAGCGCTTCGGCACAAACAACCAATATTGGATGAAATGCTGAAGTCCGCAATGGATGAGTGAAAGAGACAGTCATCTATTGTATGATTTTAACACAGTAGTCCCACTAAATAGACTACAACCTCATCGCCAACTTCCCACAACAACTACACAGTTTACAAAAATCTTTAGATAGATTAATTTTGTTTGAGGGAGGCAAAAGTGATGCGAAAGAAGCAGATGCTTGACTAATTTCCCGAACTCCACTACACTCGTGAACTAAATTTCCACAACCTGCGTCATTCATATCCAGACGATTTATCGGACACACGTGTATGGAAATTTTTACATTCCATACAGAACTAATTGTACGAACCGATAAGTGCAATTGGTCATTGTTTGTTTGCTTACGATACCTGTGATGAATTGCAATTCGAGATAATTGTTTCGCGTGGTACAAGCACACATGCTGTCTGGTTGGCGGATTAAGTGTTTATTCTGTCGATCTTGTAGTCAACACCTTCGCAAATAGTTTTCAATTAACGGCTTTACTTTATGTTTTCCTAACACAATAGATTTTAGTAATAAAAAGTACGTGCTTACATTTGCGACTGCATATTATGCAATGTGTTTTTCAATTTAATAATGTTGCAACTTAAAATTTCCGGCAAACACTTCCATTTCATTGGTTTTTACTTTTTATTTATAAATGGTTGCACATCTTCAACACATTGATCAAAAGCATATAACAGATTTGTTCTTTTTGATAACGATTCAGAAACGTTCACAACCCGTTTTCCGTCACTTAAAGCAATTAATCCAGTATTGAACGGCATTGTAGAGTACATGAGTACGTTGTAGCTTTGATTATTAATTACGAAATTTCATTAACAACAATCATGGCATGATCTACATTCTTCATTGAAAAAAAAAAACAACATTACTAAAGGACGCAAAAATAAATTACCATAGTTAACTTAAGTGGCGACTGTTTTACTTATAAAGATTTGTTTGACCTTGTGAAGTTACGTCATAAACTGGGAATAAAATAATTGATAAGAATTTTAATTTGGACTGAATTATCTAGGCGAAAATATCTCGAGGTTTTAAGGTTGTCGATTAAACATTTGCGAATTGGGTTATAATTTTTAAAATAAACTTGAGTGCTAACATTTATGATTTAAAAATTGCAATTTTGAACATTGACTTCTTATTTGGAGCCTGAATTGTTGATTTAATTAATTTAGTCATTTTCTATGTTATTTATAGAACTTACTATTTACTCCGGTGCAATTGCGATACGTTATAAGTTTTAATGTAAGTTGGATGTTTTACCATTAGTAAATTTTAGTAAAGCGTGGTAAGAGGGTAGTACCAAAAATACTCGACGTGGTGTGTAGATGATGGTTGGTGTTTAAAAAAATAAAAGACTATAGTAGAGAGTACCAACTTTATGAAGCTTAAATTTGACGTTTGACGACGATACGAGGCTTCGCATTTTGTTGACAACCATCAGTAATGAATCATCATCATCATTGGCACTGTAACCGGGATCCGGTCTTGGCCTTACCTAGCAAGTCCCGAGGGTTGTTAAATTTTCCATAATAATTTGTTTTTTCCGGGCAAGGTTATTAGCCCTGCACCAAATCAGTAATGAATGCTCTGAGTGTGTCCGTAAACATGGAAAAATTGAACAGCGTTATGTGATACTGTGGAGGTTTAGATTTGTGTGCCGGCGTACGGCACGGGTTCCTATCACCCACCAACGAGTCCTTCACACCAATCGGCCTCCGAAATCCGCCAGGAAAGAGCGATAAATAAAAGCCAGGGGGTGGGGGGGGTCTGTTGTGTAAAGCTTTCTTTATTTGATCGATTTTTACACTGAGTTTTTGCTACTTGTCATTTCACTATCAATCTCTTAACGTATACAAATTACTTTCTGTTTTGTTTGTGTCTATTGTATTTTTTTAATTGGGAGCTACAAACAGTACTAAACATATCAAATAGTTCGCATTTACTTGTTTTGTTTGTTATTCTTTTTCCCTTTTAAACCGTTCAGTCATGCATCGCCTTCGTTTATTTTATTTATCTCCTACCCTTTACTTAGTTTTAGGCACTTGAGTCCCGAACAAAGCGCGTCACTTCATCACAACATTTACAGTCCTTCTGTTTTGCCGACACAATACTGATTCTGTGTTAGAAAGCGGTACATTCTCACGCACACGGTTCCTTATGATAATGAACGTCACCTCTAGACCCAGGTAAAGAAAAACCAGACTCTCGACTCGTCGCGCGACGCGACCGTCCGCAGTAGTGATTGGACTTCGACTTTGTAACGGGAGAGCGATGTGCGCTCGGCGGTGGTTGTGACTCGACTGACTTGGTGAGAGCAAGAATTCATTCATCGTGTCGTGGCGGTTGAGTCATAGCGAATTAAACTCACTGGCACTTTCTAGGAATTTGGAAAGGGCTGCTATGCTCGCATAGGGGATTGGGTTTCGGAGAATCATTGCCATATAGGCCGAGTTAAATTCCTCTGGCACTATGTATACGAGGAATTGGTATTGGGTAGGATGGGAGCCGAAATGATTTTCGAGGAAATAAATGTTACTTGGTTGCAAGCGAGGAAATAGCTTAGGCAGGAAGTGAGCCGGAATGAGATTCGGTGGAAATTAGAATTGCTTGGTTGCAAGCAAGGAATATCATTTAGATAAGATGTTAACCGAAGCGGTTTTTGGAAAAATGTATGCGGCTCGATGTATTTGATGGAGATGGTGAGTATTCCGTTATAAATTGGAATATACGTTCATTACAGAATATGATTTTCGGGGGAAATTAGAATTGCTTGGTCTCAAGCAAGGAATATGATTTAGATAAAGAATTGAGCGAAGCAATTTTGGGAAAATGTATGCGGGGCTGATTTAGAATGTATTCTGTTGAATTGTATTCTGTTGTGGGTTTGGGAGTGTGTTTTATTGCAAAGTTTGGAATGTATGCTATTGCGGATTTTGCATGGGGAATTGGGTTGGGGTGACGCGCTGTTAGCGATCAAGGTTGGTTAGAATTGTGGGTTGGTTCTCCGTGTGATATAGAGAACCCCCAAAATACTCCTTTATTTGTAAGGCCTCAGTTCAAATAATATCAAAGGGGAGGTAGATTATACTCTGGCGGTGTCTGTTTCTCCGTTTACAACACTGAAATGACGAACATTGCGAGTGGTCGAACAAATGCGGCACTTAAAATGATCGAAAATATCTCCAAAATCGTATTGGATGATCATTGATTAAACGAGCGTAAGGGGAGACATGGTAGGCATTTTAAAAACTGCTGTATAACGCATGTTGGTCAAACACGTGGGTATAAAAAGCTGTGCGAATGCCGAGTGCCGCGATTACGATTACAATGGAACAAAAACAGCGTCCTGTGGATGTTTCCATAAGTGTGTGGCGAAGTTCACCAAAAAACAATCAATGGCGAGTACTCTGCGAACTTGTTGACACGTTTGAGTCATAAAATCAGAAAAAAAAACGGGCGCGTTTGGTAAAAAAACAATACTCTGTTTCGTCAAGACAATGCAACAGTTCTTACATTCGACTTCGCTATGAACAAAATCGATCAGTTGAAGTTGGAGTTATTTCCTCATGCAGCCTATTTCCCAGATTTAGCCCCCCTCTAATTATTTTTTTTTCCAAACTTGAAGAAATGGCTCAATGATAATGAACGGTAATCTGTCATTAATGACTATTTTGAATAGGAACAGGAACGTTACTGGGAAAACTGTATCGGGTCAAAAGAAGACTAAGTGGCAGCATTTCCCAAAAGAAAAAAAAGATGTTATCAACCTTACCGGCCGCCGAGCTGAATGAGGAGAGACTGCCGGTTAGGTAGTAGAAAAAGTCAAGAAAAAGAGCAGTCGATGACGACGAGCGAAGGAAAAAACACGTACGTTGGTGCGACAAGTAAAGAAAAGTTAATAGAATATAATGAGGTTGAGTTGAATACTGAAAGAATAACGAGTGTTTTATTTAATTTAATACACCCTTTTTTGATCTTACAACTATGAAGAGAAACATAGATAGATTTTCCTAAATATTTCATGTTTTCTTTCTTAGGTGGGCACCTTCAACATAACTCCCACCAACAGGAATATACATCCAATGTGATATTACTCAAAGCTTTATTGTTAGGCCCGTAAGGTGAAACCTCGTTTTGTTTTGAATTCTATTAAAAATCCTTATTATATACTGGAACCGAGGCGATAATAATGTGGAAAGCTGTGGTCACTAAATTACGCCAACAAAATTTGTGGAACAGACTTCCTGAACGAAGCCGTAGAGAATCGGAAAACAACAGAAGAGCTCGATAAATTCTGACGGCGTTGGTTTTGCTGAGATTAATGATAAATATATAAGTCGCTTGGCTTCGGCCACGCAACCTGTTCACGTTCACACAATTATCTTTGTAATAGCTGTAATGATCCTAAATAACTGGGCTCCTCGATAGTATAGTGGTTAGTACACCCGCCTGTCACCCGGGAGACCGGGGTTCGATTCCCCGTCGGGGAGCCCCTGGCGCAAGACTAATGACCTTGCCCAGAAAAAATAAATCATTATGGAAAATTTAACAAGCCTCAGGACTTGCTAAATAAGGTCAAGACCGGTTCCCGGTTGTAGTGCCGATGATGATGATGATCCTAAATAACTACTCTCAGCCGCTATTATTATATCAAAAAGAACCAATTATCTTACACTTATCCATAATCCCAATCATCATCCCTATGAATCACATGCGCGACAATTTAAACCAAATGATCTTTGTCGCACATTTATTCAATTCCCAATAATCCTAACATCATGAAATACCTATTTTCAAATGCATTTCATGATTTTACCTTCCCGGAACTTGTTCAAACAAATTCCCATATCCCTCCTGGAACCTTATTCCAATTGAAGCATACACAAAATATTGTTTGTGCTTCTTGGAATTTTTATACACTTTATAACAAATCTCTTGACTTCTGATTTAAAAACGGATGGATTCATGGCAGCATTGCGACGAGTGATCAGTAGAGGAGGATCTGTACATCATCTGTATAGAAACAAGGGAACAAATTTTGTTGGAGGGAAAAATGTGATTA
This sequence comes from Microdon myrmicae, assembly GCA_963931805.1. Taxonomy (NCBI): domain Eukaryota; kingdom Metazoa; phylum Arthropoda; class Insecta; order Diptera; family Syrphidae; genus Microdon; species Microdon myrmicae. Next base: position 121,996,804 of record OZ007497.1, read on the forward strand.
ATGCAATACAAACTCGACTTACTGATAACGGAATTCAGTGCCATTTCAGCCCCCTGGGAGCCCCACACTTTGGTGGACTCTGGGAAGCTGGGGTCAAGTCAGTCAAATACCATTTGAATCGCATCATGGATGCTCAAAACTTGACATACGAGATGAATACAATTCTGGTGCAAATAGAAGGATGTCTCAATTCGAGATCACTCTGCCCCTTAAGTTTAGTTTAGTGGGGCTACCATCCCATTTATTGGCATAATTCAAGCAACATAATTACGTACAACTAAAGTTGTAGTTGTTATATATCGGGTTCTCCAATAGGGACTTGACAACTTTGAATTTAATTTGTGAACGCACCCTTTCACTAATCATTGAACTGTCACTGACAATTTATTCAATAAACTCAACATTCATCACCATGGTTCAGTACACGAACGAACAACGTCTGCAAATTATAAAAATTTACTACCGAAAAAAGTTGTCAAGTCCCTATTGGAAAACCCTAGGGTTATACAATTGGGACTTGACAACTTTGAATTTAATTTGTGAACGCTCCCTTTCACTAATCATCGAACTGTCACTGTCAATTTATTCAGTAAACTCAATGTTTTCATCGTAGTTAAGTACACGAACGAACAACGTCTGCAAATTATAAAAAATTACTACCGAACAAAAGTTGTCAAGTCCCTATTGGAAGACCCATTATAAGTTACAAACTAAAGAGCTTAAGAACTAGCTTAACTACGCTTAACCTAAATTAAACAGGACAAATTAAGAAACCAGGGGGGGGGGGTGGGGGCAGGTTATAGTAAAGTTCAGAAGCGCCACTTAAGATTGGTGGTGAAAATGGTTTAGGGGGTGGTGCTTGAGAGTATGGGTAGAGAGGTCGAAGTCGAACAAGGTGGAATTGGAGTTGACATTTTTCAGCATCCACGAAAGGGGTTCGTTGAGACCCTAAGAGGTCCGGCGAGGGGGTATGTAGAGAATTACGCGTATTTTGAGGACTTGTGTTTAGAGGAACTAAGTTAAGGAGGTAGGCGCAGTCGTCCGAGCCGGAGAGGACCCGATAAATGAACACTATGTCAGCCAGGACCTTGCGCCCCTCAAGGGTTCTGAGGTTGATTAACTTGACACGGTTAATGCACGGGGGAAGGATTAAGGGGTTTTCCCACCCTAGCCCTCGGAGGGCGAACCGAAGAAAGCGACGTTGAATACGTTCGATTCTCCAGATTTGCATCTTGTGAGAAGGAGACCATACCTGGCTAGCATATTCAAGCAGCGGACGGACGGGGGTAAGGTAAGGTGATCGAGTAACTAAGGATCGGAGAATTCCTTAGTCCATCGTTTCACGAATTCGAGGTCAGAATTGACTTTCCGGATCGTCTCATCAATGTAAGAGAGGATGTTAAGCTCCCTGTCGCAAAGGATCTCAAGATCTCAAACGCATTGGACAATGGTCAGTGATGGTTATGAAGGGAATAAGAACGCGAGGATGAATGAATTCACTTACGGGAAAAGGTTATAGATTGGCATTTGGCGATGTTAAGTACAAAACAATTTTTGTCAGTGCAGAATCGAGAGGTGATTCAACGATCTTGTATATCTTGGTATCATCAGCGTATAGGGACAAGCTGGAATTCTTAATAAGCTTATCAATGTCATTGAGTGGAATCGGAAGAAAGTCACGAGAAGAGGGGGGTGGTGGTGGTCTATAGATGTAAGCATGAAGAGGCTCGGTGAGACAGGTGTATTGATGGGGACTGTTGTAAATAAGAGGTCAAGCTGTGTACCCAACAGGTTTCTTATCTTGCCAATCTGACAAAGAGAAGAATCATCTAGTCGATCAATGAAGAGGCTTTCCTTGGCAGAGGTGGGGTGGGAAGTGAAGTGTGAATGATAGTCAGATAAAACCCAATTGAGTTGTGAAAGATTAAAATCTCCGAAGATGATGATGTCGTCCTCGCAATGACTCAGCTCGATTATATGCTCGATAACATTAAGAGCTAGCTCGTAAATTTCAATAGGATGGGATGGCAAGATATAGAAGCACACGACAAGGATTGATTTCCGGGGAAGAGTGATTTTGATAGTAGCAAAGTCCAGCTTGGAGGAGTTAGAGAAAGCCACAAGTGACGACTCGAGGCAGTTGTAGACAGCGATGAGCATTCCTCAGCTGGGCGAAAAGTCAGTAGTGTGATTGAAGAGGTCATCGCAGAAGATGGTGGACGTGGGGGGAAACAGTTATAGGTTATGAATGCTGGGGATTAAGTTCGTTTCACTTAAAACAAAACTGTCCCAAGTGTGGAAATTTTTCAGAATGGATTGGGGCTTTGAGCGAAGACCTCTTACGTTGTAGTAATAGAGGGTCTTAAGAGACAACATTCAAGATCTAGATGCACTAACACCAAGACACTTCATTACTGTATCACCATTGATAGCACCGCGACATTATGTCATTCTAGATCTGGCAGAGAGTAGTTTAAAAAGGTGGAAGTTCATTCAAAAACTCAAACAACATTTTTGTAACCGTTGGTACGAAGATTAGATAACCAAAATTCAACAACGATATAAGCGGAAGCAATCGGCAAACAATTTCAAGATTGGTTAAATCGTCTTGCTGAATATGATCAAAATAGTTGAAGTACATAGCGGACTAGATGAGCTTGCTAGAGTGGTGACAATCAAGACAGAAAAAGGAACAGTCAAGCGCCCAATAACCAAGGTATGTTAGCTGCCAATAGAAGACAATACCGAAAAACCCGAAGACATCAGAGTAAAAACCGCCCAGTAGGCCAAAAAGGAATCTGAAAGATAAAAACCAGAAGTCAACCACTCCGTCAGCAAATTTCTCCATCGCCCTTGGGACTCTATCGCTGCTTGCACTTGTTATGCCGGGACAAAATATACAATCACCCATCCGGACATTAGATTGTTCCTGGAACAAATTGGAGCTGACAAAATTCAAGGAGAAGTGTTACGCACGAGCGTTCGATTCCCAATCGAAGACATTTTACGCGATCACGGCAACATGAACAAGACGAGGTATCACATAATTAAATTATGCTACAAAGCGAAATTAGTGACAAAGGAGAGTCAGTGCGATGAATTGTGTCATCACATGGAAGAAGAATGGAACAATGTATTCTCGATTTTCAACAGACCAAGTAACACCATTGCGTACACAAAAATGAAGACTGGGAACCGTTCTCAACTTATTATTCGAAGTTAACGCTGAAGTATACCATGACATCGAAGGCCTGGACAGTAATCAGAAGAAACTGATCAGAAGTACGAAAACTAACACCTAGATTATGCTGTCTGCAATCGCCAGTATAAATGAGACAGAAGCAACCATTTTACAAAGAAGCTGAATGCTGGTCTGGAAGAGATCAACAGGATGGAATCTTGGTACAGATTGGTTGACGAAAATAAAATAAATTTACATGTGACAAAAGCCCATTTCATTGCACCGAGTTGCATGCGAGAGTGAAACATAGTATAACAAACTGCTAAATACGTATTTTGGCCGTAGTCACTTGTTTGAATTCTTGTCACGCAAGAGCGTGGACGAAATCACCATGTGTGCAGAGAAACTTGGCCCAGAGATGCCGGTACTACCAGACCGAATGGACAAACTAGATATGTCTACAACTTCAGCGGAGATTTTGGTCACAGGATACTTTATAATCAGTGATGCTGAGGAATATGACCTGATTAAAACCAACAATGTTCCAGAGAAGGTGGACGAGCAGACATTTCGAGAGGTACGCATACAACGGACGGTGCTGGGAATCAACTATAATCTACAAAGATACCATATTTCGAATTACGACTGGAAGATATAAACAAGACACCAAAACTAAACGTACCAACATTCATCCTCCGGCTGTCAATATTTCACAGTATTGATCAAAGTGAGGATTGCATTGTCCAGCAGCTGTACAAGAAACATGATCTTACATTCATGACCAGACATCCCCCCGCGGGATTGTGCAAAATATACCCAACTCCATGGGGAACATCATGCAAATATTATGATAAATAACGGAACTTTAAGAAATTCGTCATCGCATAATCGGGTTCGCTCTCGAGGCTCTGTTATCGCTGGACTGGTAACGGCATTTTAGAACATCAGGGGTATCGTTTTCACCAATATGAACGTACCACCAATATTTGCAAACAGCGAAACCCGATATCCTTGCCCTAACTGAGACCCAGGTCGATTCGTCAACTGATTCGACATATCTTCGTTGCTCAGGATAGGACTCACATTCGAGATTCCGTTTTAAGGGCGGAGTCTACGTCTTCGCGCGGTCCGATCCGGCTTGACAGAGGATGGAGGCGTTGGAACCCAATAACATGATGTTGTGGCGTCTCTAACAGATACACACACAAACACAAGCAAATAGTGAAGAACACTGAACGCAAATCGAATAAGATAATGCATCAGAGCCGTATACCATAGCGATAACAAAATAATTCACATCAGTAGAATATACTTCAGTTTAAAAAATCGAATTTTAAACACGGCCAGTAGCCTGATGGGTAACGCTTAGGTTCAATTTTTGGTGATTCTAACTATCATAGCGTCGGTTCGAATCACATGTTCTTCACTATTCATTCCAAACGCTATAATGTGGTTTAGGGTCGTGGTGAAGAATTATGTTAAATTTGTTTGCTGTCTTTACCGCTCCCCGAATGACGATCGACCGATGACATTTTTCGAACATCTCTCATATACCGTCGACTGGATACAGATCAACCACCCAGTTTCCGATATTGTCGTCCTCGGCGATTTTAATGTACACAATTCCGGGTGGTTGGTACATTCTTCTACTGCCGCAAGACTAATGACCTTGCCCAGAAAAAACAAATCATTATGGAAAATTTAACAAGCCTCAGGACTTGCTAAATAAGGCCAAGACCGGTTCCCGGTTGTAGTGCCGATAATGATGATGGTACATTCTAACAGAACCGATGAGGCTTGGACGGTGGCGGAGATGTTCGCTGTTAGCCGTAATTTGCCTCAACTCATGGAAAAACCAACCTGAGTGCCAGTAACTGTGGTGATTATGCGGACACCCTGGATCTGTTTTTGACATCCGAATCGGGTATTTATACCGTGGACATTTCTTCGCCACTGGAAAACTCAGATCACTGCTTGGTATCGGCCGCGCAACCACTTGCATTTCGAGCGTATAACCGACCTAAGCAGCTTCACCATGTATGGAGGTATAGGGCTGCTAACTGGTTTGATTTGCGAGATTTCTTCACATCCTTTCCATGGTCGGAGGTGTGCTTCGGATACTCTGATGTTAACGCCTGCGCGGAGTCGGTCTCAGAGATTATTCTTCTCGGGATGGTGATTTACATTCCACATTCCATTAAACGAAGTTCATCCGATAAGCCGTGGTTTGATAAACAATGCGAGCAGATTACAGCGGCAAACAATAAAGCTTTTAAATAATGGCGCTCCAATCCCACCGATGTTAACAGAACGAATTTTGTTAGAATCAGAAACGCGTGCAACCATGCGATTGATACCGCGAAGAAGGCTCACGACGACAGTGTGATCAATGGGCTCCTTCGGTGTCCAACTGGTTCGCGCTCCTTCTGGTCAATGGCAAAAGCTGTCAGCGGTAACTTCGCATCCCCCTCTTTCCCTCCGTTGGTGACAGACAGCGGGAGGTTAGTCACAAATCCAAAAGATAAAGCTAATGTCTTCGCGAATTTATTTCGGCGAATTCAAACCTCGATCCCGACCTTTTGGAGCCACCTGTGATCTCGCCGGTACAATCTTCCATGCGGGATATGGGATTTCGTCCGCGCACTATTCAACGCATTCTACGTGAACTGGATTGTAGGAAGACAACCGGCCCGTATGGAATACCAGCATTAATTCTTAAGAACTGTGCTTCAGAACTGTCGCCCGTTCTTGGCACAGTCTTTTGCTTATTTTATGTACGGAGGACCTCTCTCACCTGCTGGAAAGTCGCCCGAGTTCAGCTAATCCCAAAGACGGAAAAAAGTGTCTCCCACAAAATTACCGCCCGATAGCATTACTGTCTATGTTATCTAAGGTGATGGAAAAAGTCGTCAACGCCGAGTTAATTAAGTATTTGGAGTGCAACGGACTTCTGAATAATCGTCAGATTCCGTGGCAGGCGGTCCATGGGAGACGTTTTGACCCTTATAACCAATATATGGACATCTGCGGTTGAGGAGCATGGTGAGTCATGAGCAGTCCCATTGGATATTTCCAAGGCTTGTGACCGCATCTGCAATGGGGTATTGCTGATCAAGCTTCACTCATACGGACTTTCCCAGCAGTTTTTCGACTGTACGACGAGCTTGCGGGGTAGGTGGTCGCGACGCCAGCATGGGCGAGAGTTCTACCGCCAACCGACTCGCTGCTAAACAATGTTCTCTCGAGTACCTCCGAACGAAACGCCCAAACATGATCACCAAGAAAAGGAGAAAACACCAAGCACAGGAGGAATGAAAAGAAACACTAAAAGTTTGCTGCTGGTTTCTTTATTTAATCGATTATTTCACAATGATAGTTTTGTATTTAAATGAATTACAAGAAACGGATTCAGATTTACGTTTAGTTGGATATTAATTATCACCACTGTATTTAACAAGTTATTACCGCCATGATTGTTTCTGTATTTAACTAAGTTACAGGAATCGGATTACGTTTGATTGGGCGTTAATTACCACTACTGTCTTTAACACAACACTAGCCACGGCTCGTAGTATATTCGTGTCCCCGTGCGCACCGGGGAGCGGTAACGACGTGCTCGATCGATGGGTGTAAGACCAGATAACCAGATCTCATAGAGAAGATCGTAATGGTACACATGTATGTTCTTTCATGGGACAAGGCCGTGAGAACGAATCTGAAAACAAAGAAAGGGAATGATGTGCATCAATGAGATGTGAGTTCGGCTAAGTAACCAAGCCGTATCTCATTGGTTAGTAATGGATTTCTGTTTGCTCATGCCGCGAGGTCATGAGAAGCAGATCAGGAAATATTGTAGGATAAAGGGATCGTATAGATCATTGTCTATGATATGCATTGCTGCTATATTGATAGACCGCAATGCTGGTGGACATGGTGCTAATTGGTTTTAGCATATTCACGGGCAATTGGTGTTTATGGCATCACGGCCAAGGGTAAGTATACAATTCCTATTTGCCATAGGATCTAATTCATGCCTTAAGACGCAATATGCGTATATTTGCGTATGTCCCTTGGGTAAAGGTCGCCAGCCAATGTGTGTGTAAAGGAATTTGTAAACTGTTCTGATGGTTACATTATATGTAAACCAAATTGTTTCGTTTTCAGGAATTCGTCTAGGGAAAATGCGTATGATAAGATTGGGATTTGCCTGGCAACCGATGGTGCCGAATTGACTTTGGATTTATGATCCGACAAGTTAGGACAGAATTCTCATAGGGAATACGAATACGAATTAATGCATGAAGGTAAGAATTATCTTCCAGGATCTTTTAGACAAGTACATTAGATACTTGATGCGTGAAGCATTTACAGGTGCTAATGCGATTGCATTAGCGGAAAACTATGAAGGTTAGGTTGTAGTTATGGGAGTTCTTCAGGTAAGTAGACAGTGGGGTTTGGCGGAGCCGCCACAAGCTTCCTTGAAAATCGACCGATCCGGGTTGTTGTGGACGGCGAGTGTTCGGATCTGTATCCTGTTAACTCTGGGGTGCCTCAAGGTTTTATTTTGGATCCAACCTGGTTTTTACTTCACATATATGATTTGTTGAAAGCAACGGCTAACAGGGTGCTTAGTTTCACGGGTGTAGTACGCTTCTTTGCTCTTTTTCGAGTGATCGACCGATTGGTGCATCAACGTCGCACCAGCTGAGATGTAGACAGATCGACTCTTTAAATCGGGATCTGGATAAGGTCTTGCAGTGGGGACAGTCCAATCTCGTCGACATAAATGCAACGAAGGCTGAGTATATTTACAATTTACAAAGAAAAGTGGATCATCGGTTCCATAGCTGATGATGAATGGCCAGGCTCTCGAATGTGGGGACAGCTTGAAGTCGGCATCACGGTCTGTGGGAATGTATCGTGGCATAAACAGGTGTCAAACATCGCCAGGTCAGCTTCTGGAAAACTGAGTTATCTATTTAGAGGCAAGAAATATTTTATCCCAGCCCAACTTCTTCTTCTGTATAAATCTCAAATTAGACCCGCCCTCGAATATTGCTCACATGTTTGGAGCACGGCTCCTAAACATACCCTCGACCTACTTGGAAGCATACAAAGACGAGCGAACCGCCTGATCGGGGACTCGGCGCTGACCTCTGTCTCTTGTACAGATATTATCACGGATACTGTTCTTCGTAGATTCGTGGTATTGTTCCGCGCAATTCCATTTATATGCGCTCTACAAGACAATCCGATGGATCGCACCAATTTGCGGTTCATCTCCCGACGGCGGGATCATCCCTTGTTACGGACTCCGCCTCCGTGTCCTCGCCCAACACCCACAAATTTCCGCAAATTTACGCCCCCTGCAACCTGCACACCAGGGACCAGCAAGATCGACCGCTCCACGGCTCGACCTACAAGTAAGTCACTTTACTTACCCCTTCCCTTACTATCATCATCATCGGCACTACAACCGGGAACTGGTCTTGCCTTATTTAGCAAGTCCTGAGGCTTGTTAAATTTTCCATAATGATTTATTTGTCTGGGCAAGGTCATTAGTCTTGCGCCAGGGGCTCCCCGACGGGGAATCGAACCCCGGTCTCCCGGGTGACAGCCGGGTATACTAACCACTATACTATCGAGGAGCCCTTCCCTTACTATATTGTATTTAAATATTTAAAATGTATTATACAACACCCTGGATCAGAACTCGTTCCGTTACAGAGCGTAGAAGCTGTGGAATTCCCTTCCCGCACGAGTGTTCCCGGAGCGTTACAACCTTCAACTGTTCAAAAAAAAACTCTAACGGTTATTTGGTGGCCTCTCGGGGCGCCCACTCGGCGCTATAGGTTCGTCTCTACCGAGAGAAGCGTATTGTGACGCATATGACAATCAGTACTAGAATATTCGTGAAAGTCCGAAATAAAGTACTAGAATATTCTATAAAGTACTGGAAAACTGGAGACTATGAACAATAGAACATTCAAGGCTATGGAACAGACGGAAACGAAACACCGAATCGGAATGTGAGGAAACGGTATAAATACAGATCATGGAGACAAGTAATAAGTGAGAAGCAAGCAGAGTAAGCAAGCGATAAGCAAAGAAGCTATAAGTCAAGAAATCGTTAAGTGTACGGTAAAAGTAACGGTTGTTATTAACGGACTAATAAAGTGTTATATTAATTCAAAATCGATTTAACGGCTCTTATTTATTAAAAATAATTAATCCAGCGAACCCTAAGCTCGCTACAATGGGTGTCAGAGGTGGGATTAATTATTGGTGAAGTGAATAAGTCTGTGAGAGTGTGTTCTGACATCGTCAGAAATTTCATTTGACATCGTCAGAACACACTCTCACAGACTTATTCACTTCACCAATAATTAATCCCACCTCTGACACCCATTGTAGCGAGCTTAGGGTTCGCTGGATTAATTATTTTCGACATTTGGAGGATCTTCGCGTTCCTGATTTGAAGAAGGACCTTGAGGACCGGAATCTGGATAGCGGAGGACAGAAGCAAATTCTTCGACAGCGTCTGCAAGCAGAAATGGAGGAAAAGGGTATTGATGCCGACACATATGTTTTTACGATTGGGCAAGACTGTCCGGATGGAGAAGAAACAGCGGGCCAAGATGGTGCCAATGTAACGGAGAAGAGTTCGCCACAGTTGGACATTTCGGAGATGTTCAGGATGATAATGATGAAATTGGACGCGCAAGCTACAGACATTAACTCAAAATTGGACGCGCAAGCTGCAGATGTTAATGCAAAGTTAGATGCCCAAACGCAGTGGATGAAATGTAATTTTTAACACTTTAAGGAAGAAATTCGAAACGAAGTAGAAAATCTGGATCTAAAAAACGAAGCTGAATTTAAGAAAGTAACCGATGGAATAACGCGAATCGAAAAGAGACTTGAGTGTGTTGAGAGAAATAAGACATCGCCTAGCAATCAACATGACTACAAAGATACAAGGATGCAACCGCCAACCTTCGGTGGAACGGGACCTTTCTCCGTATTTACACGGTAGTTTGACGCCGCGGCCAATTATAATAATGGTCGGATGAGCAAAAGTCAACATCACTAATCTTGTCACTCCGCGGGGCGGTTGCAGAATTGCCACAAACCATACTGTAGCGTTCTACGAACGCACAATTCTGCGCAGGTAAGGTTCCTACCTTCAAAGAACTTACTTACCTGAGAGCGTTGCACGCGCCCACAGACGCGTGCCCCAAAGTCCCACGATAGGGCCTGCAACTCGCAGCCAACGTTGAGACCGACACCAAAAAGCAAGGAACTGAACGTCCCCAAAGCTTTTTAGGTCAAGCTCAACAATTATAACTCTTCATGCCCGAAACAAAGGTATAAACATCCATACGTTCTATTCCTAAAAAAAAACAATTCCCAAAATGCCATACATGCTGCCTGCGCCCAGGAACATCCCATCGAACCGGCAATTCCGAAATTCAATACAAAAGAATTGCTATCATCAAAGAATGAGCCGATCAACGGATGCACGTGGGGGTAATCTCACGCAAGGACCACCCAAATCCGTTGAACAACAGAAGGCAGCCACGACCTATCGCAATCGAATATATCTCAACGGGATATCCGATAATTTATGAGGAGTTAAGCCAACAAAGGCAATACTCCGGTCCCACGGCCACGCTAGAATTTCGCCCCATTATAAAGATCTAATGGATTTCGATTCCGGGTACCAAGTTCAAATAAGTCCCACGGACTGCACGTCAAAACAATCGCCGAATATCTCTGGTCTGGGCGCCAGATGTTCTGTGCAAACAGAAGGCCGTGGAAATGAAATTCTATCAGCGATAATAATGATGTATGCAAAGATGACTTTCCCCTTTCAGGAAACTACAAAATATCCCGGGGGATGTGATAACATGCTGCTAACAGAAATTCGGAAGTTCTGTTAGCAGAGCAAATAGGGAATATTTTCCGGATAGATACAGATACCAGTTTGAATCTGGGTATCTGTGTGAGCAGGATATTGTTGAAGGCAGACAGTTAGAGAACCCCGAGGAAGACGTGAGTCCGCGCCGCGCCGATTAGCGAAAGAAACCGTTTGCCCCCGGTAAACTTAAAAGGGTACGCCAGTTCACCAACGCGATTTAATTAAAATACGAGATGACTATGTGGACGGTGAATTAATATGTGTCGATGTGATTTTCATGTTTGGTTGTGCTACAGAAGCCGTAAAATCAATGTTCCAATATATCCGTTTAATCTATCTATCATATTCCCTAAATAAAAAAAGATATTGTAACAATTTGTGAAGAGAAATAACATAAAATAAAAGGAGCGCTGCAAAGGAAAGGAAAGACTTGGTGTTTAATTGTCGCTGTCTCTGCTCCTTGTGTCGTTTCGTGTTTATTGGCTGAAGGTTTACATACCACGAATACCCCAAAATACCACCAGAGAAGCAAACAGATTTCCAAGCGGTAAGAGATGGCCTTGAAGCTAGGTATGGAAACAACCACATGCAGCAGGTCTACCGCATGCAACTGCGGAGCAGGACGCAGAAACCTGGAGAAAATGTTCAATAGTTGCAGGCAGATATTGAGCGATTGGCAAACTTGTCTTATTCAAATATGACTAAGGAATTTCTAAACGAGGTAGCAATGGGTGCATTTATAAACGCACTCCAAGATCGGGACTTGCAACAGGCCGTTCGTTTGGCAGGAAAGAAGACGACTAATGAAATACTGGCGTTCGCATTGGCATATGAATCTGCTAAACTGGCTACCAGGAGTACATATAGAGTCCGAGAAATGTCCGTCCAGGAACGTTCCTGCCAAAGAATCGGGCATGTACAACGGAGAACCCCGAGACCTGTTATGAAGTGCTGGACATGTGGCGGAGTCGGCCACATATCTATTGACTGTAGGAAACGTCGACGAATGAATGAAACATCGAGTGAGAATTGTCGTTCATGCGCTAATCATAAGAGGAGACTATCAACGGACCAACCTGAGGTGAAGAAGCACATTGTACCTGTCAGAGTACTAAATGCGTCCGAGGAGCCGGTCGCAATAAGAAAAGGAGAGTTAACGGCAGAATGTGCACCCGTATCAATGATAAGCTTAATTCAGCAAGGGAAGGTGAATAAAAACGCTGATGCTCTATCAAGAAGACCATGTAAGCCAAATTGTAAACATTGTCATAAAGCGGAAGAGAAAGAAGAGACGTACGACCTGCGAAATGTACAAGTAGAAGTACTAGATGGGTGGACGAGTGATGCTATACGCGCAGCTCAACTTCAGGATGAAGACATGTCGCTAATCCTGGAACACAAAGAAGAGAACGAGCGGCCAACTTGAAACAATATTTCCGATAAGAGTGGAACATTTAAGGCATATTGGACACAACGGAATTCCTTGCTAGTGGAAGATGGAATTCTAAAGCGTAAATGGGAAGCCGCGGACGGAAAATCCCATCGAATGCAGATTCTAGTCCCACCATCAAAAGTGAAGGATGTACTAACAGAATCTGGGAGTTAATAAGACACTTTCAAAATTATGATCTCGCTTCTACTGGCTTCACATGAGAGATGACGTCGAGTCTTGGTGTAGGAAGTGCACAACTTGCACTGCGACCAAAGGACCAACAGCAAAACCAAGGAGCGCTATGAAGCAGCAGGGTGCCCTTTTCGAGCGAATTGCGATTGATATCTCAGGACCGTTCCCAAAAACAAACGACAACAACAAATACATGTTAGTTATCATAGATTACTTCAGCAAGTGGGTAGAAGTCCTTCCAATTCCAAACCAAGAAGCAACAACCGTCATTGAGCAGATAATCAATAATTGGATCAGCAGATATGGAGTTCCCTGTGAGCTGCATTCCGATCAAGGCCGAAATTTCGAATCACAGATATTTCAAGGCATCTGTGCGGCACTGGGCGTAAGGAAAACCAGGACCACACCCTTACATCCGCAGTCAGACGGAATGGTCGAAAGGTTCAACCGAACAATGAAAGAGCATTTATCGAAGGTCGTTAGTGATCACCAACGAGATTGGGACAAATATGTACAAACCTTTCTCATGAGCTATAGATCGGCTAATCACGATACAACAGGCCATTCTTCGGCAAGAATTATATTTGGACGAGAGATACGATTACCAGCCAATCTGCGATTCGGAATACCTTCAGACGCCATAGATAAGACCGAAGACTTCGTAGCCGAACAGAGAAATCGCCTCGACGAGATTCAACATTTGGTTCGAAAGCAAATCAAGGTATCAAGTGACAGGATGAAAGCAAGGTACGACGTTCGAGCCAACGTATCCGGGTTTAATGCAGGCGATAACGTGTGACTTTATAACCCCCATCGGCAAAAAGGAAGGTCTCCGAAGTTGCAGCAACATTGGGAAGGACCGTATAAGATTCTCACAAGAATTAACGACGTTGTCTATAGGATTCAGCGAAGACCGAACGCCAAGATGAAAGTGGTACATCGTGACCGACTGGCGACTTTTGTTAACACAGGAGACCAGTGAACTTAGTTCGGGACGAACTAATCTAGCCGGAGGGCAGTGTGACGCATATGACAATCAGTACTAGAATATTGGTGAAAGTCCGAAACAAAGTACTAGAATATTCTATAAAGTACTGGAAAACTGGAGACTATGAACAATAGAACATTCAAGGCTATGGAACGGACGGAAACGAAACACCGAATCAGAATGTGAGGAAACGGTATAAATACGTCGCACACAGATCATGGAAACATGTAATAAGTAAGAAGTAAGAAAGAAGCAGTAAGCAGTGAAGCAAGCGATAAGTCAAAGACGCGATAAGTCAAGAAATCGTTACGTGTACGGTAAAGGTAACGGTTGTTATTACCGGACTAATAAAGTGTTACATTAATTCAAAATCGATTTAACGGTTCTTATTTATTAAAAATAATTAATCCAGCGAACCCTAAGCTCGCTATAATATATGTATATAATGGGTCTTCCAATTGGGACTTTTGTTCGGTAGCAATTTTTTATAATTTGTAGACGTTGTTCGTTCGTGTACTTAACCATGATGAAAATGTTGAGTTTACTAATAAATTGACAGTGACAGTTCGATGGATAGTGAAAGGGTGCGTTCACAAATTAAATTCAAAGTTGTCAAGTCCTTATTGTATAACCCTATATAAATATATATATATATATATATATATATATATATATATATATATGTATATATATATATGTATATATATATATATATATATATATGTATATATATATGTATATATATATGTATATAAATATATATATATGTATATATATATATATATATATACGTATATATATATATATATATATATATATATATATATATATATATATATATATACGTATATATATATATGTTCATTGATGTCATAATAGGGACAAGCCTTCAAATTTTCTACGACAAGGTGATGGTATTCCGAAAGTTTAAAAAAAAAAACGTAAATAAGTCGTAAGCAGTGCTACCAAATCATGTTTTGGTTTTCTGGTAGATTATGAACTAAGGAATCACCCCGCCTACAAACGTGACTCGCTATTTACGGGAGACCCTGTGTATGGAATTGTACTTAATCAAACTAAAACCTGTATGCAACTACTGGTAGGATCAATCAGAATAAGTCTTTAGAAAGACGATGCACAGTTAAGTTGTTCAAAAATTTAACCATCACTGTTTCGGTAATATGTTGCCCAAGTTAATAACAATTTTAGATTCTTGAATCATTTGTTGATAAAACGCATCTTTACATTATCTTCTAATGATAAATAATCTATTTATTAATAATTATGTCTTTTGCTATAAATATTTACACTATGTTACAAATGAGAGACATTGCATAAATTGTTTAAAAAAAATTTGTCGAGAATGTTGTTCCGAACTGGTGGTTAATTTTATTATTTATTTTTGTCCTTGATTTCCGACTACTATATACTTTTGTTACTTTAAATTAATGTAAATAGTTGTCAGTCGAAGTTACAGAAGTTTTACAAATACAGTGGACATTTTTTTAATTGTTGAAGTTTATAGGAAATCTTTTACAGGGATGCCGTCCAAACAAATAATAAGCTGTTAATAATTTATTGCAAAATAAAAACAAAATAGAATAAAATGGTATTCACCACATTAAAGAAAATAAAAGTGGGAAGGAATTTAATAATATTTAGCTTTAAAACAAGATTTAATATAAATTTCATGCTCGGGAAGTAGTAGTTCTAAAATAAGCTCACTGCTCCCTTTGCGCAAGCGGGTAGCCCTTGAGACTTTAGACAATAGCTATCTTTTATTTTCGAAATTAAAACTTATTTTGAGTTGAGAGAGATTCCTGAAATCAATTGTACAATTTACTTAACAAATTAGTTGAACAAGTGTAATTGAGTTATTTAATAAGCATTCCCTTGACGTGATCTCTTCGAAAGAAAGCATATTATATATATGCTAACTCGTAACTTAAACTTTAATATAATCAGTATAATTTTAAATCAACCAAGTAAAAAGTAACAAAAAGGAACAACTAATAATTTGTACTGTACACTATAACTAACATCATGAAATAGCTGAATTCGTCCTAAATATCTATTAAAATTATGAAAAATAGCTAAATAAAAACAATACATTTAATTTACCTAATAAATAAACCGACAATGCTAAAATTCGGAGGCGTTTTTATGTAAATAACCGTTAACATTGTCATAGGTCATTTGTGCTAAGGCTCTGCGTTTGAGGTGTTTCGACAATGGGGGAACGAATAGTTCGAAGTCAATTCTAGTTCGCTCAGCGTCCAGATAAATGACATCATTGTTGGCTAATTTTAGTTTCTCGAGAACCAGGCTTAATAAGTATCCAACAATTAGGGTAATGAGAAAGCCAAGAACTGAAAACCATAAGTAGGATAATCTGAACAAGTAAATGTAGTGATTATCTTCAGTGGGAATAACTGTCGTTACATCTATCGTTGTATTATACATATTGCACCCCACTGTTGTTAAGGGCAGTATCTGTGGTGGTGGCTTAGGCTTGCCGAATCCGATCCAAAATGAAAATACAAATCCAGTTAAAAGTCCTATTAGTGCTCCTCTTTGATTCGCCTTCAAAGTAAACATGCCAAGTGTAAAAAGTCCCAAAAGTGGTCCACCGACGATGCCGAAGATTGTTAGTGAAGCCTGTAAGATGCCGCCCAAGGCTCCAGCACAATATGCCAATACGATGCACGCGAGTCCATATAACAAAGCCATAATCTTCGATGGCAACGTAGTATTCGTATCCAGCAACGGTCTATGTAGCACCTTTTCATAAAACGGCTTAATGTAGTCCTCTAGAGTGACGGCCGATAGTGAGCTGACAGCTGAACTCACCGATGACAAACTGGCAGAAAATATTCCTGAAACAAATAAACCTGCTAGACCAGGATACGGGCCCATCGTGTCTACTACGAAAAGAGGCATTAGCTGATCTCGCACTTCGATTCGTCCCTCCATTACTGGATCACAGTTTTTGTAATACGAGTATAAGGCCAGCCCGCTGAATAGTGTTGAAAAACTGATGGCATTAAGTATTGGTAGATTCCACCACAAGGCCCTTTGAGCACCTTCTAGGCTCTTGACCGACATCAATCGTTGCACCTGTGTTTGATTAATAGCATAAAGACTTAGGTAGATTGTAGAGCCTCCAATCAGGAGACCCCAGAAACTATGTCGCACTGTGGGATCAGGTGAGAATTCAAAAAAATTTAAGCGACCCCCGTCAGAAGCAGCTGTCCAAATTCCTCCTATACCGTCCCCTTTGAGGGCGGAACAAAATATCACAGAATACACCGCTGCAAACATAAGCAGCGACTGAAAAACATCAGTGAGCAGAACTGCTTTCATACCTCCGATTGTTGAATAGAAGGTGCACACAAATCCGATGATTAGGATGGCTACTCCTTTACTAATGCCCGTTACCGCTTCAAGCGCCAAGGCTGGAGCATAAAGGACTATGCCCATGTACAGGATCATTTGAACGGAGAACGATATAGATGCCGCCAACCTAGTTGCATAACCGAATCTTCTCTCCAAATACTCGTAGACACTGGTGGTGCGCATCTTATAGAATACCGGAAGGAAAAGATACGCAGCTATTGGCGTACTCACCAAATAAGATACATTAATCCAACCGAACACCGCTCCGAATTGATAGCTCTCCTGGGATACTCCTAGCAATGTTATCGCAGACATGAAACTTGCCATTAAACTGAACGACACTGGCCAGTACGGCATGCTACCATCGGCCAGAAGATACTCCTTCGTCGTCTTCTGCTTGCCGCCGGTTAGTCGGTAGTAAATACCGATTATTGAGGAGATCAATAGGACCAACGCCAGCACTATGTAGTCCCATATTGTAAAACTGCCCATGATGCGTCTCACTCGGTGCTAGGTTACGACACCTAATGATTGCACTTCGAATACAACACTGGATCAACAGATTTCATTCAAGAATCGTTCACTAAATTCTAAACGTTGACCGTAGGGCATTGGCGCTGACTTTATCGTAAGAATAGCAACACGCTAAGTACACACCGGTTCCGTTACGACACCAAAGTCTACAACTTAATCACCACTTATATCTAACACGGAATGCACCGAAAATTGGCTTTTTATGCTCGCGATTTAACCAGCAGTTCTGACCACCCGAACAGAATAATAACGAACGACTCAACAGTCAGTCAAAACACGACTCCCATTGGACTAGTGTCAATCGCCTCATTTTTGCATAACGATTTTCGATTTTTTAAAGCTTACAGTGCAAGAGCTTTAGGATAAAGCTCACAAATAAGATGACACGTGAATGTTAAGACAATTAAATGTAATAGATTAAGAAAAGTTTAATGGAGAAGAGCCTAGATGTGTTTGCGACGTAAAGCCGAAATATCTTGGCGACTCCGAAAAGGTTTGTTTTTTTTTTTTAATTTACTGCATTTATTTGACCAAAAATTAAGAGTTACAATAAGTTATACAGCTAACTTATAATACATTGGTAACATAATAAGTGTTTACATGTTATTTGTTAACATTTTTCAAACAATTCTTTTTTATATGTGCTTACGATTTAATTGGATTTATATAGATTGGTAGTTTTGTTTTCCTGGAAAAAGTCAGAAGAAAAACCAGGAACTCTGTTTATTTTAACTTAGCCTACTTAAAATTACTTAACATAACTTAATCTAACTTAATCTAATCTCATATACAATTTACAATATTTGATATTGCAATGATAGTGTAGCGAGCTTAGCGTTCGCTGGATTAATTATTTTTAATAAATAAGAGCCGTTAAATTGATTTTGAATTAATATAACACTTTATTAGTCCGTAATAACAACCGTTACTTATACCGTACACTTAACGATTTCTTTACTTATCGCTTCCGTACTTATCGCGTCTTTTACTTCTTCACTGCTTACTTCTCACTCGAGACTTATCACTTGCTTCACTTTCTTGCTTATTACTTTCTACTTATCGCTTGCTTCACTTTCTACTTATTACTCCTCTCCACGATCTGTGTGCGACGTATTTATACCGTTCCTTATTCTGATTCAGCGTTTCGTTTCCGTCCGTTCCATAGTCTTGAATGTTCTACTGTTCACGGTCTCCAGTTTTCCATTTATAGAATATTCTAGCACTCTGTTTCGGACTCTCTAGAATATTCTAGTACTGATTGTCATATGCGTCACAATAGTGACAATTTGATATGACTTAAAAATAATATTTACAATATTGATTTATGTGGATGTGGGATTTCTCGTTTTGATTGAGGATAGTAAGGGATATGGTGAGGTATGTTCTAGTCTGCCTGAGGTGAAGAGGGTCCAGATTTGCAGACAATTACGGTAGCGAGTTCCCGTATTGGAGGAGGGTGATGGTAGGTCTGTTATTATCGGGTTGGGATTGTTAGGAATGTTTTCTACGAAATTTATCGCCAGTTCTAGGATTCGTCAATCCAGTCGTTCGATGCTTGCGGTGTTGTAAAGGTCGTTGTTACAATGGTATCTATATGAGTTGGTTTTGCGGTGTAAGCCAGTGATAAACCGGAAACATTTTCATTCAAACACTCGTAATTTCTCCATTTGGGAGGGTGAGATGTGGTACCATAATGGGCAGGCGTATGTAAGAGTAGGTCTGATTATCTGTTTGTAGATGAACTGTTTGGCCTTGAGAGAAATGCCTTTAGGTTTCCACAACACTCGTCTGCAGAGGTTAAACTGTATTGAGGCTTTATGGATGGAATTTTTGATGTGGGTTGAGAATGACCAGTAGTTGGAAAGGGTTACTCCCAAATATTTTAGAGTTTTGGAAGGTTTTATGAGGGTGTTATTAAGCTTGAGTTTAATTTTGTTGTGGCAACGTTTAGTGTTGTTTGAGTAGTGAGCGTTTTCGCCCTTAAACACTGTTAGCTGGCTTCGGTTGGGTTTAAGCGAATTTTCCATTTGTTGAAGTATGCTGAGATGAGCGGGAGGAAGTTGTTAACGCGGTTTCTTGCCGCTTTGACAAATCTACTGCTAGAGTAGATTACAGTATCGTCAGCATAATTTAGCCTTACAACACTAGGTGGAGGTTGGGGAATATCGGATGTGTATAGAAAATATAAAAGTGGTTCGAGAATGGATCCTTGGGGAACTACCGCGGTTATGTTGTGAGTTTGTGAGAGGGAAGAATTTATTCTGACCATAAATTTCCTCCCAGAAAGGTAAGATGCTAGGAGCTTTGTGATGTTGGAATTCAGACCAAATAAGCAGTGCAGCTTATAAAGAAGTCCTGAGATTCAGACACAATCAAATGCTTTGGAAATATCAAGAGATATGCATACGGTCGGGCATTGGTTTTCTAGACCAGTTGTGACATCGTGTGTAAGTTTTAGTAGCGCATGGCAAGTGGAGTGTCGCTCACGAAAGCCAAACTGAGAATTAAGGATGAGAGCATTATCACTGGCAAACGAGAGAAGGTTTTGGTAGATCTTACATTCCAATATTTTGCTTAGGGTGTTCATTAAAGATATCGGACGATAGTTGGAGGTGTTATTGGAACTCCCGGACTTTTTAACGGGAATTACTACCGCAATTTTCCAGTTCTCTGGGAAATGTGAAGCATTTATGATATGGTTAAGAAGGACTAGAATGGGAAGTAGATTTGGCGGGCGAAGTCTTTTAAATAGAAGGTGTGGTATTCCATCTAGACCAGTAGATTTTTTGTTGGATCGTGATTTTATGAACTTGATTAATTCATCTGTGGTTAGAAATGTGCTGGTGTCTGAATGATGTGACGCCTTGTTTGCGTCGTTAAATTCTCTAATAGAAATAATGCACACAGAGTATTATGAGCAAAACAGTTTATTGTAAATAAAAAAGCATAAGGCGGAAATACAAAAGAGCTTGGTGAGTACGCGAGCGAACTTTACCGTGCGACTGCTTGGAAGCGACTGACTGGAGACCAGCGAGTATGGCTATACGTATGTAGCATAGTTATATGGAGTTGACTATAGGGCGCGTCACTGTATGTTGTAGGGTTTCAGGCATACGTATGTACATTGTACATTCCTTACAAAGGTTTACTATTTCGATATTCTTAACATTCCCACTTAGAATTTGGGTATTGTTATTGTCATTAAACATAAGCATGTGTTAGTTTACATCAATATTGCATAATTATTAATATCATACATTTTACATTACAAAAATAAGAATTTAATACATTCATATATATAAAGCATAAGTGTCGTTAATATATATGCGCTGAGAAATAGAAATATATATTTAACGCATACCAATTAAATTTGTTAAGTAATTGAAAGTTTTTACGGGTAAACCCTGCTTGTTGTTCTTTTGTAAATACATATTCTAGATTGAATAGTTTGTGTTGCTGCACAAGCAACAAACAGTCAAATCAATGCAGCTTCAAGTCAATCGGAACTGTCCCCCTGGATTTATGCTACAAAAAATCAACTTG
The DNA here is from genome assembly GCA_963931805.1 of Microdon myrmicae. Classification (NCBI taxonomy): domain Eukaryota; kingdom Metazoa; phylum Arthropoda; class Insecta; order Diptera; family Syrphidae; genus Microdon; species Microdon myrmicae. The sequence goes on from OZ007497.1 coordinate 122,017,991, forward strand.
CGGTTGTAGCAGAAACCTATTGGCATTGAACGCTACCAATTATTCGAATGCCGCAGATTCAGCGGAGATGGTGAATAAAGGAGAATAGAAGATTGTGCTCCTTAACGGTTTTTTTGTTACTGTTTTTGTTCAACACAGTATGTTTTTAACGTTCGAGAATTCAGCACTTGTGCTTTTACGATGTCAATTTTAAATTCGTGTAATAAAAGTTAAATTGTATGTTTACAAAATGTGTTTAAGTTAGTAGAATATTCGGTGTGACATTAATCGTTTAACCAGCGGTAAGAATTTTGATGTGTCCATGGCGACACATGTGTTCGATCGATTCGAGGGAGGCTCGAATCAGGTCGGACTTTTGCTGTGACGTCGAGGAAGCCTTCTCGACGCTGAACATTTGGTCCTTCGAGCCGGATGTCCAATATCCGTGCAAGAAGTCGGCGCCACAAAATTGGATTACGTACATTGGATTACGTCCGCCAACATCCTCAACAAGGCAACATCAACAACCTGTGATCAACGTGAGCAGCGCTCCAGTAACCAAGGTAGGTGGCAATTCATATAATTTAATACATAAATTAATTAGCGATCCGAATGGAGTAATTACTAACAAGGCCGTAAAGTTGGATATATTCGAAGTGCCAATCAATGTTTATCGAACGCAATCAGCAATTCCTCGAAACAGCCGAACAGATTAAGAATGAAGCCAACCGCCTGATGAAGGAATGCAAATATGAAGAAGTGGTACTAGGGACCTTTATTTTCGATCCGAAAAATCCAACATTCTACTGTAATCGAGCTGCAGCATATATCCGTGTAACAGAAAACGATAGTGCGATTAAAGACTGCAACTCTGCGTTGTTCGACAATCCAAATTACAAGATAGCATATGACCAATGGGAGATGTATATCTCAATGCAGGAAAGTACGATGAAGCCATAGACGCTTATACGAAGCTATTCAATTGGAACCTGACAACAACGATTGAAAATGAACCTGAACAAACGGAAGGAATTGATACGTGCCACAATAGCTGTTGTTCCTGAACAACGAAAGTTCGCCGAAAAACAACTATCCCAGAGTCACAGAATTCTAGGAATTTCTTCAACTATTCGACAGGCTATGAAGAACAATGTTAAACTACCCGTTAGACAAGTTGGAGCTGTCTTCCTACGTTCATGTCAGGTGTTCTGGATGTTTCAATTGGGGTTTTCAACCAATATCGTAACCGTTTGTGTGTCACCGCGAATCGTAACACATATTCTGGTATACTTAAAATGTTGTGCTTCATCTATTCCTAGAAGTTAATTAAACGTCACATGGTTGCAATATCGAAGATGTTATATTTCCACAGGAATGTATTCAATCAATTTCAACATTTAAAATTTTTGCAGATTTTAATTGTCCGGGTCCTGTAGCACAAATATCTCAACATCAGGTAGAACGCAGAAAGGAATTCTACCGAAAACAATGGGAAGCATGATGCAGGTTCGTACATCACCAAACGCGGATGAGTTTCAATTGGACTGGACATATTTGAGCCTACTGGTTGAGTAGTTCACTACTCTTGCAAATAGAACTAATTCTATTTTTATTCAATAATTTTCTTTTGTAATCGGCGCAAAATAAAATAAAAAAAATATATACATTTCCTGTTGTTTCCCATAGTCCAACCTCCAATACAAGCAACTCACATTTCAATATTAACGCACAAGTCAAACAACAACTTAAATAATAATCAAGTAACAATCTAAATTACAGTCCACTTTTTAAGATCCATAGTTCTTTCATTTATTTAATTCTGCAGAATCCACCGCAGGTAAATAAAGAAGTTTTCTTATCGGTTCCAGTACCAGATTGAGGACATCATTCGGATCCTTTTTTAACAATGTTGCAGGTACTTTTCACAATCCACGCTACAGGTGTTAGATACGCCCGCGTACACTGAACGAACCTCAAGAAGAGGACGATGCCCATCGGCCAGAACAGTCGAGAAGACAGTTCAATAAATCTAAGCGTGTTGAAATCAGATTCAACGACAGAGCTAGAAGCTCTCACGGAAAGGCAAGCGTCACCTGCAACAACATCAGGGAGACAGAAAAGTTTTGAAATCTTTCTTCCTGAATAAGAATATCATCTGACGAGTCAGCGTTTCCAATGCTAGCGATCAGTACAAAGAAAGATTTTGTCAACAAAGGCCCATCCGGTCCTATACTTAATGTCAACCCAGAAATCGAACTGGAGATTGGAGTTGGAGTTTAATTTGCTTGCTGTACACAGAACCAACTATTGGAGTTGGTGTTCAGGTTAATCGCTATTCCCGCACCAACTATTGGAGTTGGCGCTTAATTTGATTGCTATTCCCAAGTCAACTATTGGAGTTGGCTTTTGCCGCCACCAGGGCGGGAAACATTGGACTGGGGATGAATATATCCAAGAACCCCGGGAATTGCGATTTTCATCGCTTCATCTACACCACGTTCCTGGGGCACCGCTTCTCGAAACCTGGGCGCATCGCTGTTACGCGTCCAGGATTTGCCGCTTCTTGCCACCTGGGCACATCGCTGTCACGTGTCTGGGGTTCATGACTTCTAGTCGCCTGGACGCAACGCTCCGGGGGCACCCTCTTATCACCGCCCAGGCACCGCGAATCATGTGTCTGGGATTTACTACTCTCACGGAGTCGGTGTCTAAGTTGGACTTTCCGTATCAAGAGTAGAGGATATAGAAGATGATGAACAGGAAAGATGCCGGCACCAATAAAATCATATCATCGGAAAGCTGTCACAGTATGGATTACACCGCTTCTCGTCATCTGGACTCATCGCTCACGCATCAGGGTTTGTCGCTTCTCGCCACCTCGACACATCGCTGTCACGTGTCTGGGTTTCTTCACTTCTGGCCGCCTGGATACAAAGCTCTGGGGCACCCTCTTATCACCGCCCAGGCACCGCGAATCACGTGTCTGGGGGCACCACTTCAACAAAGTCGGTGTCTAAGTTGGGCTTTCGGTAACAGGATCAGGGGATATAGAAGATGAGGAACAAGGAAAGATGCCGGCACCCGTCGAGAAATTATATCAACGGAGAGCGAATAATGAACACATGGTCCAGCCACCAGACAAGAAAAAAGATACCTTGGGGACTATTTTATCTTGCGACACAATTAAACGAAGGCGTCTATTGAACAACAGAGTTATTCTTCTTAATAGCAAGCCGGATGCGCAACCTCTCTGGCTCACTCAAGTGCCAGTCTAATTCAAGAAATTATGCCGCTTGGATTCGACCACAACATGACAAAAGAAAAAGACACCATGTCCAGTACCATCATCCTATCAGTGGATCAAACACTCCACCAGGTAACGCTGCCGACAGAGAGTTCAGTTCCCATCAAGAAATTCGCCCAACGCCGAGCATTGGTTAGCGGCGTAGATGGCACATATCCCCAGCTGCAACAGCATCAGCCAGAGCAATCAACTTGGATTCAAGATGCAGATGATCCTAGGCAGTTGGCGGTAACTCTAACATTGCTGGTAGCGGCACAGGCTGGACATACTGAGAAGATGGTGGACTTACAACCCATCACCTTCAACATATTGACGTCTAAGATACACTTATATTCTACGAATGGATTTACGATCCAATGAGGACTACGTCCAAACTATTTACATTCTACTAATGGATTTACGATCCAATGGGGACTACGTCCAATAACAAAATATTCATACAATACATAAGGATCCACGATCCAACAGAGGACTACGTCCAACCTATTTTGACGCTACGTACGGAGTTACGTTACAACCCAGCCAGACACACCGCTGTCACGTGTCTGGGTTTCATCACTTCTCGCCGCCTGGACGCAACGCGCTGGGGGCACCCTCTTAACACCGCCCAGGCACCGCGAACCACGTGCCTGGGGGCACCACTTCAACAAAGTCGGTGTCTAAGTTGGACTTTCGGTAACAAGAGTAGATGATATAGAAGATGATGAACAGGAAGGATGCCGACACCCCTCGAGAAATCATTTCAACGACAAACGAGATGATTGACGACCTTTCAACATTTACTACTACTCAAATTCGAATAGAAATCTCTACAACAAAGGAGATGATTGACAAATTCTCAACCTTATATTACTCCCAACAAAGGAGAGCAACAACCTCCGAGACGATTCAGAACTGCTCAACATGGTACTACTTTTCGACAACAGAACAGACTACTCAACAATACAGAGAAGACGATTGGCGACTTCTCAACAATATAGTAATCAAATCAACCGGAATAGTGACCTCAACCAATTGAATAAGGTAAGGGCTTATTCAAATTGTTGCCGCGGCTGATGCGGCAAATATCTCCTCTCAGGCAACCCCTCCACAACATATCAACAAATATCAACAATAAACAACGACGGCCTTTTCACACGCTACAGCGTTAGCAATCAATGGCCAACTGGACCTTCGGTCACACACACACACTAACACTGATAATTGACTAGAAATTGAAACAATAACTAACTATATCTTATAACAAATTAATTCAATTAATAGTTAGATCTAGTCGATATAATTAATTATTGCCACCCTACCTCTGCACTATACCGGTACATGAGCAACATGAGCACCAAAGCCTCTGTGCTCATCTACAACTATCAATCGCGACTTCCCACGTCGCGGCATGTCTCAACGAGCACCAACTAGTGGAGTTGGTCTAGCTGTGCCCAGTGGGCGACTATTTATCAAACCAACTAGTGGAGTTGGTCTTACTGTTGGCTGTCTTTCAAACCAACTAGTGGAGTTGGTCTTGCTGTTGGCTGTCCTATCAAACCAACTAGTGGAGTTGGTCTTGCTGGTCCCTGTGGGTACTGACACGCCCCTTTATTGGCGGCACCAAAGCGAAGGACAACTACTGGTGCATCCTCGTCGACCGGGCAAGATGTTGCTGCACAAGCAACAAACAGTCAAATCAATGCAGCTTCAAGTCAATCGGAACTGTCCCCCTGGATTTATGCTACAAAAAGTCAACTTGCGGTTGTAGCAGAAACCTATTGGCATTGAACGCTACCAATTATTCGAATGCCGAAGTTTCAGCGGAGATGCTGAATAAAGGAGAATAGTGGATTGTGCTCCTTAACGGTTTTTCTTGTTACTGTTTTTGTTCAACACAGTAGGTTTTTAACGTTCGAGAATTCAGCACCTGTGCTTTTACAATGTCAATTTTAAATTCGTGTAATAAAAGTTAAATTGTATGTTTACAAAATGTGTTTAAGTTAGTAGAATATTCGGTGTGACATTAATCGTTTAACCAGCGGTAAGAATTTTGATGTGTCCATGGCGACACATGTGTTCGATCGATTCGAGGGAGGCTCGAATCAGGTCGGACTTTTGCTGTCACGTCGAGGAAGCCTTCTCGACGCTGAACAGTTCGCTATTATAATGATCTCTTATAAATTTGAATTTAATATCAATGTGCTTGGTCTTGCAGTGATATCTTAAATCTTTGATTAATTTTATGGCAGTCTGATTGTCCACATATAATGTTAAATTTAAAGTTTTACTTTGTAATAGTTTATTCATTACTCTTTGAGTCCATAAAAGCTCTTGTACAGCGGCGCAAGCGGCAACGAATTCCGACTCAGTAGTCGAGAGGGCAACAACACTCTGCCTACGTGAACCCCATGATATTAAACTTGTGCCGAGTTTTACAATGAATCCCGAGATAGATTTTCTAGTGACTAGGTCATTTGCGTAATCACCATCGCTATAAACGTTAATTTTTGTGCAATCGTTCAGACATTTGTAAAATAACCCATAATTTGAAGTTTTCTTTAAGTATTTAATAATTCTTTTTACCCCATTCCAGTGAGCTTTAGTCGGATTCTCTGAATAGCAACTTGAAATACCCACTGAATATGCTGTCGGGGCGCGTTGCTAAGGCTAAAAACGTGAGGCATCCGATCGGGTCTCTATACGGTATTTTAGTTTCAATTCTCGCCCCTTCTTTTTCGAAAGTGGTGGCATTGACGTTCGGATCTGTAGGTATATGAATAATTTTTATTTCTGCATTATTCAAAATGTTTAATCCTTACACTCTCTTTACTCAATCATATAAATACAATATTGAATAAACTAATTATAGTGTGTTTTGTAATCATACATAATAAAAATGTAACCACGAAAGGATCTGTGTTTCTACCGGGGGTCTGTACGTTTGATCTTCTTCTTTTTTTTCTGATTTGCTCTTCTTGTGTTTGCTTGAACTCTTTCTCGAATGTTTGGATGAATCAGCCGATGGTGATCGGTTGTAGTCCTTTTTGTGTTTACTCTTCTTACGTTGCTTCTTACTGGGTGACCGTTTGCCGCTGTTTGAATTGTTAGAAGTTGATGTTGCTCGTCCACTAGGTGATGGCGACAATCTTTTTGTTGATGAACCATTTCTAGGAAATTCTGATCGTTTCTCTCTGTAGTTATCATCGTTCCTACTTCGTCTATCTTCTAAATGGTATACACGATTCATAGAATCCCTTCTTCTGTGCACATGTAGATTTCCTTTTAAAGGATCATTTTTTAAAGGTGGAGAACTATTTCGCATCATATCTGAATCATGTTCATTACTGTTGGACACACCAAAATCCAATCGGTCCCACTTTCCAGGATAGGTTTCTGGTGTGGTGGCAATAAATGATGTTGGAGAACTCAGACCGGATAAGAATTTATCTCCATTTTTGTTATATCCTTCACTTCTGGATAAAAGCGGTGATCTGCGAGTTTTGAAGGGATTATGAATTTCTTCTTTAATTTTTGGACGATTCTCGAGAACTTTATTTTCGAACATTGAATCGGTTTCCACACTGCGATTAATATTTATGTCAGGAGAGAAAGTTTCAGCTTTGTCATCAGCGAATTCTGCAATTGGACTTAAATAGTCCTTCTTATTGGCTACTTGACTCCTATTCTCCTCGTCTTCTTCTTTGCTTGTGTGATTTGTGGTGGAGCTTGATTCTTTTCTTATTTTCTTGTGATCGCCACGCTTTTTAGGTTCATCTTTATGTCGTTCATGCATTTTCTTTTCTTTCTTATCCTTCTTAGACTTCTTTTCCGTTTTCTCTTCCTTTTCGTTCTTCTTCTTTCGTTCCTTTGATTTCTTGTCATTTTCTTCTTTAGCATGATCGTCTTCAGGTGGTATAATATATCGCTCATCACCATTGTTATTCCATGACGATTGTATCTGCACCTGTACCTGAGCACAGTTGGTCCTATCATCTGTATCTGAGCACAGTTGTGAAAGTGTAATTCAAAGTGAAAATTCAAAGTAAATTCAAAGTGTAAATCAAAATATAAATCGAAATATAATTCAAAGTGCCGTATATGCTGTGCAGTAATGCACCAGCCCAAGACTATTTAATAAAGCGAAAAAGAAAGGCTATCGACTTTCTTCGCAACCCCCCTAAAAAGACGGCAGCTATCTTGGAAAATATGGAAAACATGACCTTAACACAGGATCAAAGACTCCAGCAGGCCCTGGATCACATCAAGGCCCAGGAGAAGCTTATCAAGGAATTAACCAAGAGAATCGACGAATTGGAAAGCAGCTCTGCAAATTTTCCTGAAATGTTGGACGAGTCTGACATGGAGGAGCAACCGTCTCATCTATCAGCACCAGCTACCAAGCCAACACCAAATATCTCCAGTATCCAAAAAATGTCTGGAAGTCAACACCAACCAAAACCCCAAATAAGTAATGCCGCTGCCAATGGAATAGTTCCAAAGAACGAAAGGCCTCCACAAATCAACATCAAAAAGGTAAATAACATCAAGCAAGTTATTCAGCTTCTGGAGAGCGCCCTGGGGCACCGGAATTTTACCATCAGATCGAGAGGTGACAACGTGTCCGTAACACTCCCCTCTTTAAAAGACCACGCGCTAGCTGAAAAAGCGCTTATCTCGAATAAACTGGAGTTCTTCACCTTCCTCAGGGCGGATCTCAAACCGAAAACGTTTATAATACGGCACATCGACCCTGCTTGGACTAATGAAGAAATAAGCGCTGAATTGACTAGACTAAGTCCTGACTTGAAAATATCCAAAGTCGACTACTACCAAACTCCTCACATGTGGATGAGCAACATATTCAACCTACGGATCATCCAATTGGCACCAACCGAAGACACTAACAAGCTAAAACAGACTAAATATCTCTTCACCCACAAAATTCATATAGAGGTACCTCACAAGCAGGAGCTTCTCCACTGCAAGCGGTGCCAGCTATCAGGTCATCTCTCATCTTGGTGTCACCTACCAAGACGATGCGTAAAATGCGCGCAGGAACATGAACCGAACCAATGCAAAGTCAAGCCACCGGGTGAGGACCCAGAACGTATACACATGGACAATCCGGATGGCTCCATTTCTGTAAAGGAATTGTCAGTTGAATGCTGCAATTGTGGTGGACCGCATCCTGCAAACTTCACAAAATGCCCGCACAAGCTCCGCTTACTGAAGCAGAGAGTGCCTCCAACCAAAAACAACACTGGCCAACTTAAGCAACCAACAGCAGCAGTTACTACAACAACGAAATCGAAATCCTATGCGGAAATTACCAGAGGAAACAATGCACCCTCATCACAACCAGGAACAAACCTAGGACTCGACATCATGGGATACATCCGAGAGTTGCATGCTCTCTTACCGACGCTAAATGGATTAAGTAACTTCGAAAAAAAAGGTCAGATACTTTCTCTTATAACCTCACATATATTATCCCAAAATGTCTAAGTTAAGTGTAGTTGCCCTCAATGTAGATTCCATTTCGTCAAACATACGGAGGCATCACCTCCGACTGCTAGTGAAGGAGTTTTCTCCACACGTCCTCCTTCTTTGTGAAACCTGGCTCAAACCCAACTCTCGCATTTCTATTCCAAATTACCAACTTGTTTCAACTCCTCGAATTGACGGTGCAAAAGGAGGTACCGGTATCCTTATTCATAAAAGATTCCAATTCAGTGAAGTCAAATTTAGCAACATCTCCTGTGTCGAATACACTGCTGTCAAACTGCTCTGTGACAACAATAAAGTCTTGGTTCTAGTAGCCATCTATTTACAACCCAAGAGGTACCCTAACTTCCCATCTTCAGACTTCGATGAAATATTCCGTCAATCCCACCCCCACTCATTCATCATTGGAGGCGACTGGAATGCCCGTCATACCGCCTTCAACGACACCGCTTGCAATAAATTTGGCAAACAATTGCTTGCTTTCCTACCTCTCCACCCCTACGTCTATATCGACTCCCCTACGGAACCTACTCATTGCTCCAGCTCTACTCAATCAACTATAGACTTCTTCTTAAAATCTGCGATCCTACGCTCTGTATCTCCCCCTACTGTGTCGCACTTCTTCCCCTCGGACCATGCCTCCATCCACTCGGTAATTGACCTTGGCCCCTTAAATCCGCTTCAATCTCCCAACCCAGTCCATAATTTCTCCAGAACTAACTGGAGAAAGGTCAACAAATCCGTTGGCGAAATGTTTCAAACGCTTCCCATCACAGATACGAATAACTTGGATCCTAACGAAATTGAAGAAGCAGCTTGTAAGATGGAAGGGATCTTACAGTAAGCCCTGTATTCTAATACCCCTACAAGGATGCCACACTCCTTCGTAGGTAAACCACTTCCATATCTCACCCTCAAACTCATCTCATTAAAAAAAAAGCTCCGCCGAAAACTATTTCGAAGATTTTGTCCCCTCCTGGAAGTACAGGTTCAATTATTGTCTACCCTCATTAACCAGCAGTTAAATGCTTTCGTAGAGCAGAACTACATCTCCACTTTAAATAGTATCAGACCGGATCGTAATCTTTACAAAAACATCATTCGCCTTACAGGACGAAAAATACACACCCCAATAGACAGACTAATTGGTCCCAGAAGTAATATTCTATACTCTGATTCTGAAATAGCAAACTATTTAGCGGAACACTTCTCCCAAGTGCATAGGCAAAATGATAGCCTAGGCAAAATGATAGCCTAGGCAACTCCGAGTTTGAGGAAGTGGTCAACCATTATACATCCCAGGAACTAATCTCCTCATTCACTCCATTCATAACTGAATTTAATAATGACAATAGAGCATCTCAACCCACCGATACAAACTTCTTTTTGCAACCGCAGGAATTTAACCAAATGATATCTTCTCGTAGCAATAAAAACTCAACCGGCTTGGACAAAATTCCACATGTGCTTTTCAAAAACCTCAACCCTTCAAATCGACTATACATCATGACCCTGCTAAACCACATAATAAATGCTGGTCACATACCGGAGTCTTGGAAAGCTGCCATAGTCATCCCCATTAAAAAATCAGGCGCATCCCTGATGGCGGCCAATTTTCGATCCATCTCACTACTTAATAATTTAAGCAAATTACTTGAATTAAAAATTCACCATTACCTACTCTCCTTCGCGGAAACTAACTCATTACTCCCTGATTTCCAATTCGGTTTTCGTGCACAACACTCAACATGTCACGCTCTCCTCAAGTTTACTCACGACATCACTATGGCTCTTAACGACCAGTGCCCTACTGTGTGTATCTCCCTTGACATATCCAAGGCTTTCGACTGCGTGTGGACTGCGGGTCTTCTGTACAAATTACATTCCACGTATCGTCTCAACAATCACACTTCCAAGTTTCTCTACTCGTACCTATCAAATAGAAAATTCATGGTCAAGATAAATTCCACGCTTTCCCAGACGTACTCAATAACAGCAGGAGTCCCCCAAGGATCCATTCTGGGCCCCCTCTTATACTTACTATACACATCTGATATTCCTCAACCCCTCTCACCGAATACTCGAATCCTCAACTACGCAGACGATACCCTTGTCTACTCCAGCAGCAGGCTCGTATTATCTGCCAGAAACCGCGTAAATGAATTCCTCCAAATTCTTTCCTCCTACTTCCTTAAATGGAAGATCCGCCTAAACCCCAACAAAACTCAACTGATTGTATTTAAAGGTAGAAACGTTCACTGTACCAATAACACGGTACGTAACCATTCAAAAATCCAACTCAACCTCTGCAACACCCTCATAAAACCA